>APFE031749093.1:0-12844 GCA_000404065.3 Pinus taeda
AAACTAAAAAAATGAAAGAGATAGTGTTGGGGGTCCAAGTGGAATAGACAAGTGGCCACCCATATCCACTTGGATCAATGTCATTATGAAGACCAAACGTAGTTACACTTTTCAACGTAGAAGATTGAAGCCTAACAACTCTTGCCTATAGCTTAGGCAAAATCTTTCCCCATATCCCTAGCACCGAACCCTGAAAAATTATAGGTAACCGAGACTTGATAACGCAAATATTATATAAGAACAATGACACAATTTCCCTAGAAAGGTTAATTCTGGTGCAAACAAGGTTACCTGAAGCTTCTTTCATGATGGAAGGGGAACACATGTCCTAACTATTACCGTCGCCATCAAACTGGAAATAACTAGAAGGTAAATTAAAATGAAACGAGCTCCTGCAAGAACTCGTGGTTGGGAGCGTTAACAAGAGTGTTGATAAAAACCTAACTGATTGTGCAAGTTATGAAAAACAATAAAATTTGACATCACATCTCACCTATATAGCATGGAGATTACCAAAATGATTGAATGGAGTCAATTCAGTGTGAAATTGTTGAGCTTGGCTAGGTGACTATGCCAAGAAAATGAGTGGGCTGAGCAACGGAGGGAGTGAGGGTTGGTTACCCTAACTTCTCACCATGACTTGAGGACCATCAGATGAGATATTTGATGAGCTACGGTGAATATTGCAACAACTGTCCGTTTCAAGAAGATTCTGGTGTCCTCTTTTGGAATACTTGATTAAGGTGTTGATAAGGTTGATTATGGCCTAAGTTAAAAACATTTTTATATACTAATATTTCTATTAAAACTTAAAAGATTCCATAGTTAATACATGGTTACTCATATATGTATATATATCGTTCGTAAAGTGTAGGTGGTAATATTTTTTTTATGTACAAGGAATGTGTGCTTAACATGTTACAAGTGGTATCAGAGCCACAGGTTGCATCACTGTGGCCTTTTGAAGGAAAATATGTGATTAAACAAAGTGTTTATAATGCACATAGAGAAAGAGCAGTAGTTGGAATAGTATGAGGAGGCTAATAGGAACCACCCCACCTAGTGGACCTTCGACAGGAGCTAGGTCTAACCTGGAGATGTGTGTCTAGTTGGGAGAAGGCACTACAAATGTGAATGCTATGATGTTGGAAACTGTTTAGAAATTACGAGTGGAAATGATGAATCTAAGAGATGATAATGAGATACTTAGGTTTGAGAAGGAGAGAAACATGAAAAGTCTCTTGGATAGAAAGAATCCGAGGAATCTAGATCCTACTCTCGATAATGGGAATAGGGAAGAGACAAGGCAAAAACAAGGATATCATCCAAAAGGTGGGCGAGCTCGAATGGATAACGAGGAAGAGACGGGCAATACTTCGGTGGCAGGGGGGCTAAGTGGCCAAAGATTGAGTTACAAGGGGAATTCAAGAAAATAAAGCCCCCATTGTTCGAGTGAGAACCAAAAGAGGCTATAGAAGCCTGGTTGATTAATATGAATAAGTACTTCCAGATTTATGAAGATGACGATAATTTAAAAGCCTGACTAGAAGTTTAACAATCGCAAGGTAAAGCCACACAATTTTGGGAAGTAATTAAAATAGTTCGCAGCATTGATGAACAAGAGGTGACTTAGGATACCTTCCAAAAATATTTTAAGGACAAATACCTGATTGAGAGATTTTATGATGAGAAGGCAAAGGAATTTCATGATCTGAAGTTGGGACAGTATTCCATGGACGAATTTATAACCAAGTTGACCCCTTTGTTGTGTTGTGTTCCTTACATATGAGAGGAAAAACAAAAAATGCAGCACTTTGTAAGAAGTGTGTCATCTTTCATGAAGGAACAACTGGAATTTGATAATCCCAGTACAATGGATGAGACCAGAAGGAAGGCTCATATTTTCTATTAGTAGATGTGGCAAAAAGGAGATAATAGTAAAGGTTAGTTGGGTAAAAAGGGTAGAGGAGTTATTTGATTAATAATAAGAATACCAGATTAGGTGGGGCAAAATTAGTACCCAGGAAATCTATGGGAGGAACCTTGGGAAAGCGTTAGCAGTGAAACATAATCTCAAGTGAACCCAAACCAGTTGAGGCATCAAATAAAATAGAACTTGGGCAATCACAGAAACCTCCCCTACAATATTAGGGTTGTGGGAAACCCCACTATTATAAGAATTGTCCTCACCGCACTAGAACCGGGCTCACAACAGGTGTTTAAGAAGCTTGTATGGTTAGAGATTGGACTAGAAACATACCGAAGATAAATGTTGCCTTGGAGGATCACCAAGTAGAGTATCAACCCACCATGGTGGAGTGTTAAGGTAAGATAGCTAACTAGTCCATGTCTGTTTTAATTGACACATGAGAAAGTCTTAGTTATGTTAGTTCAAAAACAGTTGAATTGTGTCACCTTTCAAGTATTAAATTTAAAAATTCATGGCTAGTGCAACTAGCCACATGAAAAAATGTAAGGTGACAGCCAAAGTGGAAGGTTTCCTTATGGATATTGGAGGCCAAGAGACTAAAGTAAATTTAAATATATTACCCCTAGGGTCATAAGATGTGTTCATTGGGATGGATTGGTTGGAGGGACATTGGCCCTTAGTAAACTGTAAAGACAAAATCATCAATTTCCTCACAGATGAAGGAAACATACAAGGAATTCAAGGCATTAAAAGAAATGTTAAGCTATGATTCATCATTGCTAATCAGTTTAAAAAAAGTCTCAGAAAAGGTTTCCAAGTTTAGGCAGTGCAAGTGGGTTATGCTAATTCTAAAGATAAATTAACATCCTTAGAAAATATACCCTTCATTCAAGAGTTTGCAGATGTGTTTTTTGAAGATATATTAGGATTGCGCCTAAAAAGAAGCATTGACTTTACCATAGGACTTATTCCTGGAGTTTCCTTGATGTCAAAAGAACCATATTGTATGAATATTCCTGAGTTAAATGAACTCAAGATATAGCTACAGGAACTACTTGACAAAGGTTACATCCGGCCAAGTGTCTCACCTTGGGGGGCGCAGGTGTTTTTTGTAAAGAAGAAAGATGGAACACTAAGATTGTGTATTGATTATAGGTAGTTAAACAAGCTAACCATAAAAAATAAGTACCCTTTTCCAAGGATTGATGACTTATTTTACCGAGTTGAAGGTGCCATGGTATTCTCTAAGATCGATCTGTGAAGGTATCACCAAATTACAATTAAGGATGAAGATGTTTGTAAGACCATGTTTAGAACACACTATGGCCATTATGAATTTATTGTGTTGCATTTTGGTCTTACAAATGCTCCTGCAACCTTCATGAGTTTAATGAATAGGATTTTCCACCCTTATTTAGACAAGTTTGTTCTAGTTTTCATTGATGATATTCTGATTTATTCAAAAAATGTAGAGGATCATAAGGAGCATTTGAGGATAGTTCTTTAAACCTTAAGAGAAATCAGCTCTATGCCAAATTTAGTAAATGCGACTTTTTTAAGGAACAAATTCAATATTTGGGGCATGTAATATCCTCTAAAGGTATTGATCAAGAAAATATCAGGACTATCTTGGACTGGTCTGTTCCTAAAAATGTTGCCGATATTCAGTTTGTTATTGGATTAGCTGCTTATTATCATCATTTTATTGAGGGGGTTTCTAGCATTTCCTACCCCATTACATCTCTACAAAATAAAGGGAGAATTTTTAAGTGGACAACTGAATGTCAACATAGTTTTGAGAAATTGAAATTTTTATTGACATCAACCCCAATGTTAAAAGTTGTTAATCCAGAAAAGGAGTTTATTGTATCTACAAACACTTGCCAAGAAGGGGTGGGAGGTTTCTTGATGTAGGATGGTAAAGTAGTAGCCTATGAATCAAGGAAACTAAAGGAGCATGAGAAAATGTATCCATCATATGACTTAGAACTTACTGCAATGGCGTATGCTTTAAAAGTATGGCACCATTACTTATTAGGGAAGAAATTCATGCTAATGACAGACCATAGTAGCTTAACCAGTTTCTTCAAACAACTTAATTTAAATGCACGATAAGCCAGCTGGATTACATTCCTGAGTGAGTTTGACTTTGATATAAGACATCTTAAAGGGAAGGAAAACCAAGTCGTTGATGCCTTAAGTAGAAAAGTGCAATGTGTTTATCAAATTCGGTACCATCGCATTGAATTTGATGTGACAAAACATCATAAAGAAGATTCTCCTAAGGATCCCAAATATGAATTCTTATGGCAACAAACTAAACAGATACAAGATTTTGGAAAACCATCAGAGTATGGTATAAATGATAGAAATTTGTTAACTTTCAAAGGAAGAGTTTATGTTCCTAATCAAATGGTTATTAAACAGATGTTGTTAGATGAATTTCACCACAGTCCTTGTGCTACCCACCCTGGGTTTAAAAAAATATTTTCTACGATTAAGAGAGATTATTTTTTACCTCGTGCAGGGAAATATATCATTCTTTATTTAGCTAAGTGTTTGGAGTGTCAGCAGAATAAGGTTGAACATAAGCACCCCGCTGGTTTACTCCAACCGCTTCCTATTCCTAAATGGAAATGGGAAATAATTACATTGGATTTTATAAGTGTACTACCCAAACCCACAAACAACATGATTCCATCATGGTAGTGGTGGATAAGTTAAGAAAAATTGTTCATTTCATCCTTGCTAAATCCACTTATAAAAACGGTGGAAATCACAAATATCTTTATGGAGGAAATATTTCTATTGCATGGCATGCCAAAGGTATTAATTTCAGACAAGGATGTAAAGTTCACATCTGCATGCTGGAAAGCTCTTTTTAAAAGGCCGGGTACCGAGATTCAATTTAGCATTGCTTATCACCCACAGACAAATGGGAAAACTGAGCAGGTAAACCAGGTATTGGAAGATATGTTACAAATGTATGTAATGTAGTATCCAACCAAATGAGAATAATACCTTAATTTTATTGAGTTTTATTATAATAACAACTACCATGAATCATTAAAAATCAATCCATATGAGGTGTTGTATGGAAGAAAGTGTAGAACCCCCACTAACTAGTGTATCCCGGAAGACAAGACGATTTTAGGACCTGACATGTTGGCAGAAATGGAGCAAGAGGTGAGGAAAGTTTGATGGAACTTAAAATCAACCAAGGATAGACAAAAGGCATACGCAGATAAAAAGAGAACTTATAAAGAATTCTGGATAGAGAATCATGTTTATGTTCAGATAAAACCCAGAAAGAGCACCCTATAGTGGGGTTGTTTTTCTAAGTTGGCACCTCATTATTGTGGACCTTTCCAAGTCTTGGAAATAATAGGGTCAGTAGCTTATCAGCTTTCCCTTCCAAGCCACATAAAGGTTCATAATGTATTTCATGTTTCACTATTAAAGAAGTATGTATATTACTCCAGACACATTATTAGCTGGCAGGGTGTACAAGTATAAGCTAGATTCTAAAATGTGTATAATCAGTTAAGGAATAGATTAACTAATGATGATAATAATGCTCTAGCAAGTCGAATCGGATGAGGATTTTCTTGTATAACCTCTATGTATTCTTGACTGGAGAGAAACAATGTTGCGGAGGTGGGCTATCAGCTTGCTTAAAGTGTAGTGGAGACACTTTAGCCCAAAGGAAGCCACCTGGGAAGACGAAAGTCTTATGGGACAAGCTTGTTCTGACTTGTTCCATAGGCTATAATAAACATTGAGGACGGTTGTTTTCCAAATAGGGGGAATATGTAACACCCTAGGATGATATTTGAGTTAATGACATTTACATTACTTGCATTATTTGACACTATCGTAAATAAGGCTTGTGGAAGCCTAGTGAAACTTTTGTTAACCTTTAATACATAGTAATGTTATTTTATTGTTATGAAATCTCAAAATTCAAGATGGTAGACCGGTAAATGAATTCAAACATCTAGGAAGTTAGAAATAGTTACACCTCTCTTTCCTGAGAGAAAGGAAGATCTCAGTGGAAAGAAGAGGGTTTTTCTTTTGTTGTTCTGAATGTAAGGAAAGAAAAGTCTATAAAACTAATAGGATGTTGTCAAGGAGAGATGTCCTAGCTAGACTAGAGCCAGTGGATAACTCCATTACAGAAAGAGATCAATAAGTATTATACTGGACTATAATATTCATGTCTACTACCTGACTCTAAGGAAGAATATTGTTTTCTATTGTTCTAGAGTGGAAGATCAGGGGGAGAAGTGGACGTAATTTCCCTTCTCAAGGTTGGGTGGAATGGTCTCAGCCCTGATCAATTCGTGAGATAGTCGTTAAACAGATAAGTATCTATGCCTGAACATATATATTTATATGGTTTGGATTAATTTTCTGTTGGAAAGAAAAGTTGTGGTTGCTTTGACTGTATTGTAATAAATTTTGCAGAAGTATCTTTAGGTTTGTCTGCTAAAATTAAATACTTGAGTTAAATACTGGTTGTGGATTATCGCCTTGTTGTAACTCGACTCTATGCTCATTTATTAAAGAACAATTTATGTGCTTGTACATTCAAATGGGTCATGGGTATAGGTGAATAGTGCTATATTAGGGTAGATTGTGTTATGAACAAGCTGTAACCCTCTTTTGAATGAAGTGACATAAGGCTTCTGCAAGTTGCATGGTCAGTACGGTTAAGTTGATGTGAACCCAAAAAATTGTACCTAAGGAAATGTTTGTTGCCCATTGTAACACAGAGTAGTGAAATAATTAAATGCAAGGAAAAGAGGATCTCATCCAAGTAAATGGAAACATATACACAAGAGTAAAATCTAAATTTTGCATAGAGGGTGACAGGGGTAGGACTGTTTAGTTTCAGGCCAAGCCAGATTAAACCAGAAGCCTAGAACCATTCAGGCCTAAGACCTCAAAACAAGTCATGAGATATAACAGTACCTAGGAAGATTATGGCGAGAGGACTAAAACCAAAACTTGATAAATGTGTTACCAAACACCCTCGACAATTGTAAATGTTAAGTCAATAAGAAGTTAGGAAATGGAAGACCATTGTGAAAACTATGGGTTATAAAGTTTACCCTTTGAGGGTCGAGAGGGAGTAAGAACATCATTAGGTAATGAAATTGATTTGACCGTTGAAGAAATTACTCAATCATAAATTATTTTACTACAAGCTTCTAGAAAATGAGAATAATTGACAATCAAGGTAACCTCCACAAATACGACATTCACTAATTGTTGAAGAAATTACTTAATCATAAATTATTTTACTACAAGATTCTAGAAAACGAGAATAACTGACAATCAAGGTAACCTCCAAAAATACGACATTCACTGTTAAATTCAACTAAAACTATAACAAACTTGCTGTAAATCACAAATTTTATAGTGCAAACCCTCACTAGGTGGAAATATGTCGTTGTGGGGGTTGAGACCTAGGCTTCCAAATAAACCAGTTGTCGGGTCTAATCACCCTCATGCCTATTTTGCAATATAAAGCAAATAAGAACAAAATTAAAACATCATCCACGTAATTGATAAGAACCCAAGAAAATGTATACAATTTATAAATGAAACAGAGTAAAGAGCACGAAAGTTGTATGGTAATTTATTCATATGCATAATCTTGTACATACAACGTATAGGGAGACTGAATATTAATTACCATTATACATGCATTAACTAAAAAAAACCCTTTTTGGGTTAAGGTTGCCGTGAGGCTCAACCTATAGCAGGAATCAATAAAATGGTGAGACAAGTAGTGCTTCATACCAAGTTTAAATAACTATCAGGAAAACTTATAACCAGTTGGTCATTGTTTTCTCTGAGGAGGGGATCAATGGAACCCTTCCAATTATTACAGATGATGTTTCAACAATTAAATAGAGACCTCATGAAATAGCAATTTTGACACCCAAATAAACCGAGAGTATATGGCTTCAGCCACTCAGTTGCCGGCCTCAAAGCGTCACTGGAGTATCTAACGAGCCTATTATCATTCCTCCTATCGGAAATCATTACAACCCACATCCTAACCACTTTGAATACAATATTTACTTTTATTCAAATACATTCAACCCATCACAAAGACTCTCTCGATTATTCTTCCACACATTTAGTCATGCCACTTTCCTTATATGATACAATAATTAATGCAATGAATGTGATTTTAAACCATAAATAATGGAAGAACTCTATAGTTATTCAAACATTATGAGTTCAAGCTATAGAGTATTTTTTGTAAAATGGAAGATTGTGATGGAGTTGGAGAGCCGAAATTTAATAAAGAAGAAAGATCAGAGAAAATATAAGTATTCATAAAATAAATTATAATGCATTTTGAGTTGATTTTAGCGGGATAGGAATTTAGGAATAAAATTTAATAAAGAAGAGAGATAAGAGAAAATAAAACTATTCATAAAATTAATTATAATGCTATTCATAAAATAAACTATAATGCATTTTGAGTTGATTTTAGTGGGATAGGAATTTAGGAATAAAATTTAATAAAAAGAGAGATAAGAGAAAATAAAAATATTCATAAAATAAATTATAATGCATTTTGAGTTGATTTTAGTGGGATAGGAATTTAGAAATAAAATTTAATAAAGAAGAGAGATCAGAGAAAATAAAAATATTCATAAAATAAATTATAATGCATTTTGAGTTGGCTTTAGTGGGATAGGAATTTAGGAATAAAATTTAATAAAGATAGAGATCAGAGAAAACAAAAATATTCATAAAATAAATTACAATGCATTTTGAGTTGATTTTAGTGGGATAGGAATTTAGGAATAAAATTTAATAAAGAAGAGAGATGAGAGAAAATAAAAATATTCATAAAAAAGATTATAATGCATTTTGAGTTGATTTTCATTGGATAGGAATTTAAAAATAAAATTTAGTAAAGAAGAGATCACAAAAAATAAAAATATTCATAAAATAAATTATAATGCATTTTGAAATTATTTTTTAAATGTTGAGTTGATTTTAGTGGGATAGGAATTTAGGAATTTTGTGAGTGGAATGATAAAGTAGGAGAAATAGAAAGATAATTATAGAATTTGTATTGATGTGAAGCTATTTTAATGTTGACTTGATTTTAGTGGGTTAGGAATTTTGTGAGTGTAATGAGAAAGTGGGAGAAAGAGAAAGATAATTATAGAATTGGCATTGACTTGACTTTAAAAAGGGAAATTCTATAAGTGAAGTGAGATAATGGGAAAAAATTATAGAATTGAAAAAAGAAAAAGATAATTATATTAATACCAAAAAGTAAGGATTTTTTATTAAATTTGACTAAAAAATAAATGAAGATTTTAAAAATAAGTTTTCAACCATTTGATTTCATTGATTGTTATCAATTTAATAAATTAATAATAAAAAGAATATAAAAATTAAAAATATGTTGAACATTAATTTTTTTTATGCATATCATTGTAATTTATTAAATACTCAAAAAATAAAAATTATTTAAAGATCAAATATTTCTTATTTGTAAATTATTGCAATTAGAAAGTGAAGAATGTAAAGTCAAATTTTGATTCATAGTGTCCATATTTAATATTCTATATTTAGGGTCATCAAGAGTGACATTATCTTCTTTTTTCTTTTTTTCTTTTTTTTTTACCATCTTGAATCTGTAACTTAGTGGAGTAATTTGGGAGCTCAAACCTAATTGCTACCATTATAACACCAAGAGCATATCCAACATTCAGTAAACTAGATATACTAGGAATTTATGACTTACAAAGATCACATGAAGGTAGAAAATCCTACTCCTTGAATCTTATCACAAAAGGCAAAGATCAAGAAATAAGTAATTAGAGAAAAAAACTAAAATCAATCATAAATGCAAAAAAAATAAAAAGGAAATAAATAACCAAACATAAGATTCTCTTAAAACCTCACATAATCATCAAAAACAATAAAAACAAAAACTAAATAAAGAAACCACAAACAAAATTGAAAACATAATAATATTAATATTAAATAATTCATCATTATATAAAATACATTTATATTAAAATTTTTATATCTAAATATAAATCAAAAATCATCAATTTAAATTAATTGAATGGCCATTAATATTCTTATGTAAGCTGATATAGACAATATCCCATGTGAGTTGTTGTTATGACTCCAATTAATACATCTGGTTAGTCATCATTAATACTTTAAAAAACATAATACTGAATACCAATTTACTCACAATTTATAAGAACAATATAACTAAATTTCGAACAAATTATCCAAAAAAATCTCAATCTATATTTTTAGTTAAGTTATTTTTTATTCCTCTTAGAAAATAACTTAATTAAAATATAGATTGAGAATTTTTTAGATAATTTGTTCAAATTTTAGTTATATTGTTCTTATAAATGGTTAGTAATTTGGTATTGAGTATTATGTTTTTTAAAGTATTAATGACGGCTAGCTTGATGTATTAATTGGAGTCATAACAACAACTCACATGGGATATCGTCTATATCAACTTACATAAAAGTATTAATGGTCATACAATTAATTTAAATTGATAAATTTTATATTTATATTAAATATATATTAGGCAAAAATGTAAAAGAAATATTTAATTTACAATATTTGAAGTTAAATTTTTACTTTATTAATAGTTTAATCTCAAGATTTGTTTTTGGTTAACATTTAATTTTTATTAAATAGATATATATTTCAAGAATTAAAATGATCTATTTTATAAAAGAAAATTGAGGGGATGATTGCTGCATAAATACCGTGGTCTCACATACTTAACACAAAATGACAATTTGGTCTCATACTTATCAATAAAAATTGAATAAAAAAACATATTATTATCAGCGGTTTTATTATATAAATATTTAAATGACAAATTAGTGTTATTAGCTTTGGTCTTTACCAGCAATAAAAAAGGGTTTTTATGTTCTCGTTTCTCATTGGAAAGAACCACAGGTAACGCTAAATTCGTTCGCAATTTACCCCACCGACAATCGCCGAATTCTGCGCTAAACTGAAAAAGCGTGTTTGAAAGAAAAATAGTGTACGACTCTATGGGAGTGTACCAGTTTATAACAAATTCCCACACTTTTTCTCATCTCTGTGCGCGTGCCCCACGGACTCAAATTCCTGAAGCCATTACTTAAATTCCTTGTCCTGTCAAACGATTGTTTGACAGGGTAATTCCAAGTACAATAGAGACCAATTTTATTTATTGATTTATTTAAATTTGGATTTAAATAAATTAAGGAGTCAAATTCCTGAAGCCATTATCAATTAAGAAAACTTAAGTTTTTTGTTTTCTCAAATAATTGTTTGACGAAGGTAATTCCAAGAACAATAGGAAATTTGAAAAAATTTGAATGGTTTTTACTTTCAAACAATAGTTTGACCGGTGTAATTCCAAGTACAATAAGAAAGCTTCAATTATTGAAATATTTATCTTTGTATTCAAACAAATTCACTGATCTAATTCGATATAGCTTAGGTCAATTAAAAGCTTTTTCTATACTTTACATCTATAATAATAGTTTTTTTGGGAGTATTCCTAACAATATCAATGGTTTAGTTTCACTTCAAGAATTAGATCTATCACAAAACAAATTAGAGGCATCCATTCCTATTGAAGGCATCTATAATTGGACTTATTTAACTATTTTTTGTGCTTATTCCAACAACTTTTCTGGGACTTTTCCCTCATCATTAACCAATTGCACAAAACTTTTGGTGCTAAATTTAAGACACAATGGGTTTAAACGTGAGCTTCCTTCATACATCCCAAATTTTGGTGACTTGCAAGTTTTAAATGTTGGTTATAATAACTTTCAGAGTAGTATTCCTTAGTGGATTACAAGTCTGAGCAAGTTGTTTGTATTGGATTTATCCAACAATAAATTTAGTGGAGAAATACCATCTAATCTTTATACACTCAAGGATTTGCAATAAACAAATCTTCACAAGGGATCATGTATGGATATGAAATGGCAGCACACATAAAAGGATTGAATATATTATGCCATATGTGTGGCAATTGATTTGTCTATGAATAATCTTATTGGAAAAATCTGTGTAAGCATAGCAAGTATGAATAACTTGTGATTGTTGAATTTTTCTTGGAACCAATTAGAAGGGAAAAAATACGTGCAGGCCACCTAGCCAAAAATAAATTGCATGGAGAAATTCCTCAAGAAATTTGCAAATTATCAATGTTGGCTTCACCTAATCTTTCATATAATAACCTATGTGGGGAAATCCCAAGAGGTACACAATTCTACACTTTTATTGTGACTTCATTTCAAAATAATAAGTGCTTATGTGGGCTTGCTCTACCACCATGCAAGCAAAATGTGAAGTCAAATACAACAATGGCTAGAGACAGCAGTAGTGGAAATAATGTTAAAGCAAGATGGTTCAGCTATGTAAATGAAGAAATATCTTTGTTAGCATTAGGGATTGGAGTAGGGATTGGATTTGTGGGAGTTGTTGCTATGTTCATTGTTTGGGGCAAAGCAAGGTGTTGGGTAATGGGGTTGTCTCCCAAAAACATATAAAGACCAATTTATGGATTGCGTGGATTCTCTACATAGATCAGCAACACTTCTCTATATACATTAATGTCTTAGTGTATATAATATTTGTTTTGGGTATAATATTTGAATATCACTTGCTCTCATATATCATTGTTTTATTCAATATAATGATATAGTGTTTCAATGTAGGTAAACAACTCCTCAAAGAAATGTAAAATATAATTCAAAAAAAATCTATTTGAATTTATATGAGTTATTAATACACAAAAATATATGTGAAACATGGAATGGACTATCTAGATGCAAATCTCTTGCTCATTTAAGTTTTTTGAATCAGAGAATTTTATGGCTCACT
>APFE031749096.1:0-36322 GCA_000404065.3 Pinus taeda
TTACACAGTAATTTGTCACCATTGGTCACCGTCCCTGTTACCCCTGTTTTCGTACATTGGAGGATACATTCCGGAACCTGTGAGCAGTGACATAGCCTAAAAACACTTGCATTATGTTCCCCTGAGTATGTACTTCATGTTCCCTGAAGACACCTTCTGCAAATTATCCCTAAAAAGTGCCCTTTTTCCATTGGTGTAGGTACAAAATGTCTTATCCGTGCCAATCACTGAGATCCTCAAAAAGGGGCGCACCCATTGGTGCTCTGTCCTAGAACAACACTCGCGCCAACTAAGTTTGGTAATGATTTTTGGCAAACGCACACCCTTATGTTTTTTCCTTTCAGATCATGAAGTCTTTTGAGGGAAAAAATCCATCTAATAGAGGTCGAGAGTCATCATCTATCCTTGACATCTATCCTCAGTAGCTTTTCAGAGATAATTTCGATCCACAATGGGTGTCCTGGTGCATTGAATCTTCCTCCCTTCTCCATTTATAAAAGTCTGTCCTCATGCATTAGACAAGCTAGTTCTGGAGTTCTAAGAGAGTTCTAGAGTTCTGGGAGTTCTAGAGTTCTAGGAGGTCTAGAGTAATGCTAGTTGTGATTATGCTTGTCTGGAGTGATAGTAAGAGTATTGAAGCATAGGGAGGTTATGCTGCCGGAATCCTGAGAGAGAGAAGGTCTATTGCAAGGCATACATAGCTGTTCGCCCAGCCAGAGAATAGGTTCAACATCAGAACCTTGGTTGTATCTTTCTCTGCCTATTATTCATTAATAAACGACTGCTATTATGGTTCCAATCTCTTTGCCTATTATGATGTTTGATTTATTTCCTTTCTGACTGAAATATAGTTGTACTTTGGTGGATTTTATGCTTGTAGTCATCTCGGTCTTTGCATGTGCAGGTGTCCGTTCGCGAGGATCGCTAGGATTGTGACCTGCTGAAGCAAGGGAGCTAGAGGGTCAACTCTACTTCGACATTTGCGTTGGATTCCAGGTTGGTCTTCGTAATCCACTTTTTAGTATACAACTAGGAACTTGCATAGCAGCGTGAATTGATTGTTGCTAGACCCATTTTGGGCTAGTGGGATCACCTCTGTCCGCAGAGGGGATTTACCTGTACAACAACAATTATGTATTTATGGCAATATGATGCAAGGGATTGCATGGCAAAGAGACTGCCATGAAAGTCTGAAGAAGGCTTGGGTTGAGATTTCCTTTGGAAGCACTAGGAACCATGGGGATTGAGTCATGGTGTTTGTTGCCAGTATTGTGCTTTTGGTCTTTTGTGATTTCTTGCACATGATTTGTGGCTTTGTTTATGTCTAGTGTATGGCCATACCACTTTGTTTGTGGTGCTGTATTTTCATTGGTTTTCTTCTTGTTGTTTCTTATTATTGCTTTTATGTTTTGAGGGCCTTGGGAATTGGTTGGGAAAGAGGAGGTTAGTGGAGATCGAGGAGAGTTGAACGAAATTGAGTAGGCAACGTAATACTCGGATGAAGTTGGTGCATGAATAAGGGTAGGTGAAGGCAAGAGTATGATAGTGGATTAGATTGGGTGGGTCCATTGGGATAAATGGATGGTGGTAGGACAATAATGAGAAAGGTAATAGGAAAGGTAAATTAAATGGATTTGAGGCATCATATGCCTTGGGTAAGTTCGGAATTGTTGTTCTCAATGTTGTGCATGGATAAATGGAGTTCTATTAACCTTAACCTTATGATATCTAGTAATTATGTTGTGATCATGATTATTTTGATGTATATATATGTATACATGTATTCATGTATGTATTTCATGCCTGAAAAGGTCATCATGGATCATGATTTTTTATGCTAATGTTTATATGTACACATATGTATGTATGTATGTTGTTGTATGATCGGGTCGTGAGGGATCATTTTTGTGGAGGAATGATTTATTATGCAAGTGAATGGAACAGAGAGGTTCTTAGTCTTATGAGAAATCAAGTGGGAAGAGTAGCCCTGACAAATTTATGAGGTCAATATCATGTGGATATAGTTGATATTATGTGATTATACTATGCCTATGTTTACGTCATGGACAGGTAATGCTGAGAGGTACAATTGCTAAATGAAAACAACATAATCCGCGACATGCTAGGATAAACATGGATGGCGGAGAAACACTGGAACCAAGGTTGCTTAGTAGAGACAATATGTTTTTGGATGTACAGTGCTATTGCTGTGTATATGTTGTTTATATTGTATATTTAGTGATTATACCTATGGTGTTGTGTGCATATTGCATATGCAATGTTGGGTATAGATGGTACTATGTACATGTTGCATATGCAGTCTTATGTACATATTGTATTGTGTGCATGATGGATATGCAATGGTGTGTTCATATGGTGTTGTGCGCATGTTGGATATGTGATGTTGTGTACATATGGTACTATGTACATGTTGTATATGCAATGCTATGTACATATGGTGTTGTGTGTATGTTGTACATGTGGTGCTATGTACATATGGTGTTATAAACATGATTGTACATGTGGTGTTGTGTGCGTGTGGTGTTACGTGCAGGTGGTGTTGTGTAAATGTCGTGCATGTGGTGTTGTGTACATGTGATGTTGTGCACACATTGTGCAGGTGGTGCTATGTATAGGTGTTATTGTGTACATGTTGTACATATGGTACTAGTGTACATGTGGTATTGTGTGCATGTCATACATGTTGAGTTGTAGGCATGCGATACTACGTATGTGCATTGTGTAGTCATGGTGTCATGACATATGTATTCGTTGTGTTGTACTTTGTGTCTGTATATGTATTGCGTTGTACGCTAGATGTAGGTGTATGTATTGTTCGATAAATCAGGTATAGATGTATGTGTCATGATGTACACCGTGTGTAGGTGTATGTATTGTGCTGTGTCATACACTATGTGTAGGTGTATGCATTATGTTGTGTGTCGAGTGTGGGTGTATGTATTGTGTGTATGTGTACGTGGTTGAAAAGAAGGCACTGGGTGTTTGTCGGGTGTGGCAATCGATCTGGTGTGTGTACATAAATCACAAAGGCAGAAGAAAGGACCGATCAAAGGATAAGTATCAGTGTTTTATTTCAATTTTAACTATACATGTGATATATGACTCTTGTTTATGATGGGTACATGTGATCTATGATTTTGGTTTATGATGATTGCATGTGATTCATGATTTTGATTTATGATGGTTGTGTTTGAGTTAACCGAATGTGATAAGTTTATACATGATGATTTGGTCAAGAGCTAGTTTTACTTGTTGTGACAGGAAGTGAACAAAATTATAGGTGTACCTTATGGAGGAGCTACTGATAAGGTATGTTGTGAATTTATTTCAATGCATTTTAAATCTAATGGAAGTTATGTGCTTGGTAAAACATAGCATGAAAATGCCCGGTTTGGGATGGTTGAAACCAACTGCAAGAATTAGCAACGTCAGTGAAAGGAATTGCAAAATGCAATAGTATGTTGGTAAAGCACTTCAAGAGTAGGGCCATTGTGGGACACTAGTACCCAATAATGTCCATTTCATTGCCATGAACATGCTTTGATTGATATGATGGTTTTGAGTTAGGGATGTACCTTGTTTTTGGATCTTCTTATGTGAGGAAACCTTGCCAAGGGAGGGGTCACCTAAGGGACTGTGTAGCATGAATTGGGATGCTCGCAGAACTTGGAAGGTGTGTAACTGCATGGAAGGGAGTGATCAGATTGCTCTAGGCATTGTGTACTCGAGAAGGGAAGGTTGAGGATGGATTTGTTTTGGTCATTAGCATTTGCAAATGCAATTATATGCACATTGGTAGTGTGCCCTAGAACAATGAGCTGATAACTGTTCATTGAGAGGACAAGTGATGCAGGATTGAAGCACTGGAAATTGGATGCAACTTTGACTTTGGTAGTGGATTCTGGACTTCCTAGAAAGGAGGTGATCATGGTATTACTTTGAGGGTGGAGGTGTGAGGCTCTGGATTCCATTATTGTTGATGCAGGCATCGTATCCTCTATTTGTTGGTTGAGAAAATGTGCATATGTGTATATGAGGTTATTATTGTAAATATCGTAATTATTTGTGTTATAAAGCTCCATTAAACACTATGATTGTCATGTTTCAATAGGATGTCATTGTAAATATTGCAATGAGTTGTGTTATAAAGCTCCATGGGAAATATGTTTTGCTTTTCAGTAATCTTCCTGGTTATCAGTGTCATTGAACAACAAGGACGATGTTCCCCCAAGGGGGAGGATTTTGTAACAACCCAGGTTAAAAATCCATGTAAAAAAATAAGTATAATACCAATTTCATGGGACACGTATTCCAAGATGAATGGTGGGTAAAAACATCCTAGCGGGTGTTCATTTGGTTATTATGGCTAAAGGAAATTGGGAAAGGTTTTGGAAAGGCATGAGGCATTATTTGGAATTTTATTTATGAAAATAATGGAAATTAGGAGAAAAGGAAGGTGGAAGGTCACAAGCTGCTTGTGACGTGGAAAATGAAGGAAAATAATGGAAAATGAAGACATTAAAGACCTCATCGATAAAAAGGCTTTTGAGGATCAGTTGGTAGACTTTTTCTAGTTTTGGCTTGGAGCTCTCTCTTCTACTCTCTCTCTCATACTCTTGGACACCTAGAATTTTCTTAGAGCAATCTTGAAGGAGACTAACATACATGGGATTTGGATCAAGAAGGCAAAGAAAGAGCAAGAAGTCTCAAGAGGACATCGGGGTCAATACATGTATGATTTCCTTACTAGTTTTGGCATGCATGTAGTTTCTTTGTTATGATATGTCATTGGCATGGAGGATTGCCTTGATTGACAGTGGATTTGCCTAGCCTTGCCATTTCCTGTATAGCCATGGTGTTGTGTATTTTCCTTTTTTTTTTTGGTTGGTTCTCATGTTCCTTTCGCTACGGGTTAAATTACTAGTTCCCTGTGCCTTGGTTGGAAAAATGCTTTGGAAGCCCTGTAACGGCTTGGGTTGAGTTTCTAGCCATGGAGCCTTGGTTGGAAAAATGATCTGGAGCCATGTAACAACTTGGGTTGATTTATTAGTCCTGGAGCCTTGGTTGGAAAAACGCTCTGTAGCCCTTGGTGGGTTGAGTTACTAGTCCTGGAGCCTTGGTCGGACAAATTCTTTGGAGATCGACAATAGTCATGGGTTGAGTTAGTAGTCCTGGAAGCTGGGTTGGAACAAATGCTCTAGAGCCCTAGACAACTTGGGTAGAGACCAATATGGTGATGGTTAGTCTATTTTCCACAATGACCAGCATTAGAAGAGACACAAAGTGGATAATAGTGCATTATGTGGCCATGGAGTTAGACTAGAGCACTCAGCTTGTAAGATGTTGCGTTGATTTGTGTTTAGCAACATCTTTGGCTTTATCAATGAAGTAAACAACCAAAAATAATTGTTTGACATGTGGAATTGTGATTGCTTGGCGTAATACACAAATGTAATTTGGTGAATATTATGTCTAGTGATTGATTGGCGTTAATATTGCAATAATGAATGCAATGATAACATTATTGTGCAGTGATAACAATTTATGTTGTGATAATAATATCAGTGAAGATTACATCTTGCTCGACGTAGATGTACTCTCTAACGTTGAATAACTATTACACAGTAATAAGGCTATTTTGTAGTGACAATAATAATGTCATTGAACACTTGTTAATGCCATCAAACACTTGATAATAATGATAATGCCATTGAACAATAATAACCATCTTGATAATAATAACAATAATAATGCTTGATAATCAATAATGATGCCATTAAACAATAATAAATGCCGTTGAACAATAATAACCACTAACGTTGCTCCAAGGTAATTAATGTTGAAGGTATCAGTAATATTTTTCCAATAAACACATTGCAATGAAATATATTAATGTTGTATGTAATATACTCATGAATAATGTATCGAATGTTGGAGGTATCAATATTTACACCATACTGAATAATTATTATTCCACTGATAGGTTTTCATCGTTGTTTATGCATCATTATTTCATTATCAAATTAGTATTCCACTACTCTAGGAGATTTCATGTTGTCTCAGGGAATTTTAACGTTGCTCCAATCCCACTAGCTGTCAATAATATGTATGGGCATGTCTTTTTGTCCCCGACATTTCTACTCCAGTGAAATTTTAACATTCATAATTACACATAAGTGTTACTCTTCCTTTTCCTCGCGTTACCTTCGTTACCACCGTTCATATTTTATCATTACATATAGAAATCATTTGAGCCCTCGATTCTCTTTGAGCTCCTTATTCTCAAATTGTTTGGTTACTCCCTTGGTTTTCTCTTGTGGACAGTTCACACAAAGTAGATCTGAACTAAATTCTCAATGTATACAATTTTTGTTTTATTCTGCAATACAATAGATTTGAATGTTGACCTTTTGAATTGAATTCTTCAATATGTTTGCTTGTAGAATTTTCTCCTAGGGTATTTGATATTGCAAATCCTCATTTTCTCGTCGTTTCTTGTTATGTGACTGATGAGCTCCATTTTCTTCCTTGATATGGAGAATGACCTCTGTGTAGGCTGCAATTTCTTTTAGACATAAACTATGTATCAAAATAGGTTCAAATCATTTGATCTTATCCAAAAATGATCCAGGTGGCTCCAGACACATGCAAAAGTCCCAGAGGACTCAGAAAGGGTAAAAATTCAAAGTGGTTAGATTTCTTCCAAACCAGTACCAAATCGAAGTGCTCGTCGCCCTGATTCCAACAGCACCCAAATCCGAGCTCATATGAGGGAGAAAAGGCCAGTCAAAGTCTTGGTCAAAGTTGGGCAGTGGGCCAGATTTAAGTATCCTACAAATTCATCATCAACCGGCATGGTAACCTAGCTCCCGAAAATGGGCAAATTTGTTGGATACTTAAATTTTTTAATATCCCTTATATTAGACAAAATCAAAACAATGTTTCTATTATTAAAAATAATAATAATAAATTAAATAAATAAAATAAAATAAAATAAAAATATTAAAGAGGTGGCGGGCCATGACCCCCGCCACCCCCACCGGACCCAAAATCGTTATAACACATTATGGGTCGTGGGAATTGAATCGCCCAGCCATGTGGTCGGCCCAACCTCACCCTAACGGTTACCATGTGACATAGCCAAACTTCGCCCATTTAATACAAAACTTAAAGGAAATGGTTGCAACAAAATAAATCGTGCCCTAATAAAAAAATGCACCCGGATTCTGTGGAGAGGTGAGATTTGATTCCCCGAACTCCCCTTAACAAATTGCCCATTTTACCAATGTGCCCAAACAACTTGCCTGTTTTATCTGCCCAAAAATTTTAGTATAAACCCACATTTTCTCTGTGCGCCGAGGCTAAGGCAGAGCACAAAGTTTGAGACAAATTTTTAATTAATTGTGGGTGGAACTATGAGCGTGGAGCAAAGGCAAGCAGAACCATGATTGAGCCCAACTTTCAGGAGGGTGAAATTTTTCCAATGTCTAAATTGGACAAACTTTATGTCGATCCTACACCTCTCAGTGAAGCAAACCTGATGGCACATACAGAATTTTGATCAAAGCAACAGATCTTCAAATGACCCAGATGAGGGAATCTTTGAGGAATCTTAAAGATTCATGTAGCCCCAGATTTTCACTTTGTCAAAATTCAAAAATTTGACAGTCGATTTTACACTATTTGATGCCACGAATCTAATGGTGTAATCAGATTTTCCATTTGATCATTCCATTTTTCGGCCACTTTTCAAAGTGGAGTGTAGGTGTCAGCATTCAATGTGCGAGCAGTCATTTCCATGATATTCGATGCGACGAGATTGATGGTACAACCAAATCCAACAATTTATCGTCCTCTTCTTCAGATAACTCCTTGATGTGAGGTATATGCAGTGTGATCATGTACTTCTTTGTCTCTTTGCTTGAGATGCATTGTGTTGTATAGATCCTTGTTTGATGTTTGGCGTGGAATCTTGTTTTGTTCTTGATGTGAGATGTACTTATTGTCATGTTTTGTTAAATATCCCTTTGTCGCCATGTTGACAGTATACTCATGTGTCGCCATGTATGTTTGAATTGAGATCCCTTTGATACCATGTTGGCAGGATGCTCATTATTATCATACGTGAAATTATGTCATGCTGATAGGAGTCCTTTTGTGAATGAGAGTTCATGCAGCGAAACATCTTGTGGAGCCACTCCTACATGAGGGAATATTCCTTGCATGATAGATAAAACACATTCATGTACATCAACACTCTTTCCAACACTTAATGCAGCAACCTACACCATCTTGACACCAGGCTCAGAGATGTAGTCCACACTAAACGAACTTCGTTATCAACATCTCGTGTTTTATGTTGTTGATTCTTGTCATGTTCCCTCTTCTTTACATCATGTATATATGTTCCTTTATGCTATTTTAAATGCAATTATAACAACATCACGGAAGTAAAAGATCTTGGTTAAATCCGGGAGTTGAGTCAACTCGGATAAAGTTTGGTATCAGAGCGGTCTTTGTGTGGATGTGAATTACGAACGTGAACAATGGAACATTCAATGATGGAGGATGATAAAGCGATGTACGATACCATGCTCACAAAAGGTGGAAATAATGTATGAAGCTCTACAAAAGAGACAGAGGAAAAGCAGTGATATCAGCTTCAGTTGCAAGCCACAGAAGAGGCTTTGGAAGAACTGAAGCACGACAACCAAAGTCTTCAAGCAAATAACGCTGAATTGAAGATGCTTCTACAAGAAGAGAAAGAGGAGAAACATAGTTTTCTATGATAGCTGCAAGCTAAAGACGAGACCTTGAAAAAGCTGTAGCGTTACCCATGTGAGGTAAAAATTAATTCTCCAAATTCATGTATGTTTCTTGATGATGATTTCACTATTTTTTAAAAATCATACCACGGGAATTGGCTCCAAACTACTGAAGGGAATGGGGTATGAAGGAAAATTCTTGGGAATTAATGGCCAAGGCATTTTCAATCCCATCAAAGTACACAAATTACTTCGTAAGGTAGGACTTGGGTATGTCGAGAAGGAAGTCAGTGAATGCGCCAAGACAACCAACGAACCACCAACAACAGATGATGAGAAGCCCTCATCAGTTCTTTCCAACTCGAAAATGGAGGTAAAAGATGTTTATTTCCCTTTAGTTTCATCTTCACATAGTATTATTTTTGTTGGAAATGTGGAGATACCAATTACAGGGACAAACATGAGGCTCCTTACCAGGATGAGGTACAAGGAGGAAGAAGAACTTGGTGATAATAGCCAAGGCATAACTCAACCATTGGAGGTTGTGCAGAGACCTCGTTTTGCAGGCTTGGGGATATACAGTAGAAGAATGCTTAAGGGCGTCAGATTCTTCCAAGACATCATTGAAATTTTCAAGGAAAGAGAATGATGGGAACACATCCCCATCATCCCATGACAATGCCCATTGCAAGGAAAGAGCTCAGGCAAGCTCTCATCGCCATAATGACACCAGAGATGACAAGGAAAGGTATAAAAAGTCTCGATATTCAAATGTTCATTTCAATTAAAATCATGTTATTAATGATGGACATAAAACATGGCATAGAAAAACATGTACTTTTTGTGGATTACATAACCATACATTTGTTGAGTCCTCAAAAAGAATAACAACACAAAAAATGAGGAGGCGTGAAAGACCCTCTCAACAGCATGCAAAGAAGAAGGTAAAGCAGATCTGGAGGAAGAATACTTATTGTAGCCATTGCAACCGAAGTGGTCATCAAAGGGCCACATGTTGGAGGCTCCATCCAGAGCAGCACCTTAAAGATAAAGCGTCGGTGCATGAACTAGTTGAAAAAGACTTTTGACAAGAAAAACCACCACAGGGGGATGACCCATTCACATCGATAAGTGAAAAATGGTTTCTAAATATGTTAGCTTGTCATGGTTGTGCTTTTGTAAATCATTTGTTGCATTTTAAGATGTAAAAGTGATGATGTGTTTTCCATCACTTGTTAAGCAACAATGATGTTTGGTCTTATTGTGCGTTGCATGTTAAACTATGAAAGTGATGTTGTGTTTTCCATCACTTGTTAAAGCAATAATAATGTTTGGCCTATTTCTTGTAAATCATGTGTTGCAGTGATGATGTGTTTTCCATCACTTGTTGAAACAACAATGATATTTTGGCCTTGTTTTCGTAGTTGGGGTATTGTTTCCATTTTGATGTAAACTTGACCACCAAGTATGTGTTATAAAATCATTGCAACTATGGGATGCTTGGGTCATTAGTTGGTCATATAAGTCAAGCATGTAATTTGCAAAACAATGTACTACAGGTTTGCGGAGGTTGTAGGTGTCGGCTCATTAGTTATGGCTTCGAAGTACAAAGCTGAAGGAGAAGGAAGGGTGACTTATCAGACACTTGTAAGTGTGGACAAGGTACAAAGAAGATGCATATTATTTTTCATGCTTTTGGAGGGAAAAAATATCCTCAATGGGGAGGATTGATCTAGGTGGCTCTAGACACGTGCAGAACTCCCAGAGGACTTAGAAAGGGTCAAAATTCAAAGTGGTCAGATTTCTCCAAAACAAGCACCCGACCCACACCCCAACTACAATGCACAACATACACTATTTATGGGTTGGCAGGAATCGAACCCACCCAACCACGTGGTCAACCCACTCCATGGGCGGACCAACCTCACCTTAACAGCTACCATGTGACGGAACCAAACTCCGCTCATTTAATACAACACTTAAAGCAAATGGTTGCAACAAAATAAACCACGCCCTAATAAAAAATGGCACGTGGATTCTGTGGGGAGGCGAGGTTTGATCCCTCGACCTCCCCTTAACAAATTTCTCATTTTACCAATGCACCCTGTTGTCGCGCAGAATGTCTAGGCACCACAACAATGCTCAGATCGGGGGTTGTCACCTTGATCCCCAATCTCTCCATTTAAGTTGTTTCCCTACAACAGGCTAAGGGGGGTGGACCCTATGGAAAAATGGAATGAAGAAGAACTAGTTGGGAACCAACCAATTTGGGAGACACATTGAAGCAATCAAGTACTTGATTAAGATTTTAGCAAGACTTAGGATTTGATTAGATTTTAAACGATTAATACCAGTGCCTTATGGAGTCAATGATCTTGTTAAGGAAATTAAGACCAAGTAATCAATTAGCGACTGCTACTTAGATGAATGACTATCTTATACGAAATGCACTAGATGATGGGATGATTTTAGACTTGAGGAAAGGAAAAGTCTTGCGTCGCAAAAGCCTTCAATAACCAAAATGAAAATGTTCCCTTTACGAATGAAGACTTAAAAATAAATTTCTGAAGATACTACAATTAAACCACAGGCTTATTTTAAATCTTTTTTGATACAACTATAGCTCAAACAGAACAAAAACTTATTTGCAATTTAATATAGATCTTCACAAATATTCAGCTTAGGAAACATAGATATGAAATCTATTATAATTCCACGACAAAATTCTTTAACAATCACCTGAAAATATTTGCAAAATGTCTAACATGTAATGAGCATTAAATAATTCAAGCAATGAAGATAGATGCAAGATATTCAACAAATGCACAATGTTCTAGCAATTAAATTTGTAGAGATCCAAATACTTTAAACAACCATGATATTTAAATGCTAACCAATTTAGGTCCTATAATTTAAATGATTATGCTTAGTGACCCAAATCTGGGAAATTTACCACATTTCAATAGTTAATCTTTAGATGCAAAAATTAAAATTAAAATTAAAAATAGCGCGTTTAACTATAGAGAAAAAGAAATGTTGATACTACAAAAATTCTCCTTTAGATTTTATCCTTCACAAATTTGATTAGTCTTTAGGAAACTTTTTTCAATATGCTAAGCAAGACTTAATGTGGTAAGTGATTAATAAAAAAAATGAATTATTTATTTATTTATTTATATTTTTTTTATGTGACCAAAACAAATCGAATTGACTTAATAATTTTTTTTAATTTTTAATGGGCTAGAGGCCACATAAAAGATTTAAAAATCTTTAAGTGTGAAAATTAATTTTGATCTATTTCCTAGCCACATAAAATAAACTTTTTAGGGTTTTTATTATTTTGATTAGAATTTTTTTTTTTTTTTTTTTAAATGATTTAACGATTTTTAATTTAAATAAAAAATAAATAAAAGTCAAAATAAAACAAAGTTATAAAAGAAAAATAAATAAAATAGAACCAAAATCTAACCCCCCTTTTTTTTCATTTGCTTTTAGATTAACAAAACTAAAATGATTCCCTACAAAATCAAATTCATAAACAAAAATGTCGAACCTAACTTAACAAAATAAAAAAGATAATGAAAATGGAAATTCCTAATTGATTTATCTAAACCCTAAACTAACCCAATGAATAGAGAAAAAATATAAGACACAAATGAAGTCAAAGTGTTTGCAGGTTTGGACAGGTTTCGACGGTAGGAGGGAAAGAGGAACTTGATGGTAGCTTGGGATGTAGCGAGAGGAGGGAAAGACTGTGAGAACTTGTTTGCAAGTTTGTGCAGATGGCAAAGGAGGAGTGATGAGGAGCTTCGACGTAGGAATGATAGCGGATAGGCTGTGGATGAAGGGACTGCGGGGGTTTGGAGGTGAATGGTGAGGAGATCCACAGGAGATGACGCAAGGCAAGATGATTTATTGCAGGTTTGGACGGAGCTGAGGAGTGAACGAGATAGCAGCAGATGGATTGCGGTAGCAGTGAAGGAAGCGCTACAGGGTTAGAGACAACGTGGGTGATTTGTGAGGTAGAAGGACGCAAGATGATGGAGCTGAGAGCTCAGGTAGTAAGGAGAATAGACGCAGACAGGGATGGGGCTGCGATGAATGAATATGTGTGAAGGGGAGCCGCCATTTGAGGGTTGTTGGAAGCACGCAAATGAAGAAATAGATGCAGCAATGGGTCTGGCTGCGGATTCACAAGTTTGTTGATGATTGAATGACAACAATTTTTTTTCTTTCGAAAATCTCTTCAAGAAGAGGTAAAACCCAGCAAGAAAGATAACAAGGCATTAAAACAAATCTAAAAATCTTTTGTTGAAAACCTCAGGTAGCATAAATAATTTCAAAATGATTTCGAAAGCCTCAGGAAGACAGTTGAAACTCCAGACAACCTAGAAAAAGCTAATTCCACACTTGTACTTCAGATTTATCAATGAAACCCTCGTAAGATTATTTCCATATTTAAAATATTTGAAATCCCTTGGAATGCAAAAATAATGCCCCTGCAAAAGCAGGTTTTAAGGCCAGATCTTACCCTCCAAGGCCTAGATATTGCTTCAAAATCAAACTTCACCTTCAGATCTGCAACCTGTACCTGAAAACACAAACACCCAGAACCTAGATATACAAAAATAAATGAAATCCCAGAAACCTAAGTCAGAAAAAATTAAAAAATTTACAGATCTATGCACATGAACAACATATCTACCATATTTGGCGAGTGTGAGGCCAACTCCGCTCATAGATCTGATAATTTAAAGTTCTTAAAAGCGAGATTTATCAATTTAGCACAGAAAAATTTTGAAAATTCTAATTTAAACGAAGGTGCTTCGCCCAAAACCCTTGATGCATCATCAATAAAAATATTATGATAAGCACGGGATAAAATCAAGTTGGGCTCTTCAGAAAATACGAATCAGGAGTTGGCCGGTCCAACTGAAAACTTCCCCGAGCGCCTGATGATCTAAAAAATCAAGAATTTCCTGCAAAACTCAATTCAACCATCAACGTGGAGCGAGAAAACGATAATAAAATTCAGATTAAATAGAGATACCTGCTATTATATTCAAAACTTAAATTATCATTCAAACCCCAGCGACTGAGCAAGATACTTGTACTCAAATCACTCTTCAAAAAGCTATCATCAATGGCTAAGAAGAAATCTATGCATGAAAATGACACATCTTGCAGTATTTCCATGAAGAGTAACACCAACAAAAAATAACCCCAAAGTATTTCTTTATTGCTCATAAAAAGATTACAAGAGAGTTTTTCACTTAGCACACGACTAAAAAATCGGATGATCTCAACTGACAAATGACCTCCTATTTAAAGATAAATCCTCAAACTGCTAGTTCAAGTGATCCTTGTCAAAGCAATCTTGATCATTGATGAGAATTAAAATTTCTTTTAATCTCATCCTTTGAAATATTAAATTCTTGAGGAAATTTGAATTTTTCAATTAAATGCATTTTAATTAACTCAAAAATAAAAATTTTGAGTTAATTTCCTCAAAAATTTGACTTTGACTTAAAACCCCAAGGACCAAAGGCTTAAAATTTAGCAAAATAATTAGTTTACCTTAGTCCTAGGACCTTTTAAAATTTGAATTTTAAGGACCCACGAATTTTGCCTTTGGAATATTTAAATTTACCTAGGACATATAATTAATTAAATTTATGGCTTGGGATTTTAATTAATTTTTGGCGAGAAAATTTAATTAATTAACTTATGAGGGGATAAATAATTTTTCCAACCCTCAAGACACTTTACATCATTATTTTCATATCTTTTACATCATAACGGGGGAAACCCATCTGAAATAGACCCTCATAGACTACCCATTTTTGTGACACAAATATAATCCAGTAGACTAAGCAATTTGTAATAAAATAACCTAGCCAAATAGTTGGGATTATTCCCAAGTCACTTTTACATAGACTCGATCTCTAACAGTAGGACTCTCATAAGATCCCAGTGACAAAATTCATTTCGGCTTTGGGATAAGGCAAAAGGAAAACTCTATTGACCATCCGAGGATGGATCGGTGAGACAAAAAACTTCTCGGAATGTAGATCATCACCAGAAAAATAGGTTTACCTAGGCAATTACATACATGACACAAATCTGCTGAGATTATTTACATTATATATATGCAGAATGGGTTTACATTATAACATGACAATCAGGCTGATGATGATAGTTGGACAACATGGACACATCGATCAAGTGTTATCCCTTTTGCGAAAAAAGGGGTTGTACTGCTATGGGTCATTGACACGTAGTGATCAACATCTAGCCCTACTTGGGGACACGTTGTTGCACTATAGGAATGTGAGATCCAAAATCTACATCCACGCAACACACAATATAACATAAGTAACGTCCATTTAAAATCATTATATAACATTAAGAACAAGAAAGATATAAGCTCTTCATTTATTATCTATCTAGTAACGTGAAAAGTAAATCTAATCCTAAAACATAAATGAAATGCTGAAAGGACAAGGTTTAGGGTTAGAAATACAATACAGAGGATGCCCCATGGCATCAGATGTCATCTTTGAAGAATAAATTGAGCATTTGGCCATTTATAGGTAAGCCGAGTGGTTTGTCATCCAATCTGCTCAAGTGGAATGAATTTGGCCCAGCAATGTCTCGAATAATGTATGGTCCCAGCCACAAACTGTCAAATTTCTTATGTTTTCCCGGTTTTTCATTCCTACGATCCCAAAGGAGTACCATATCTCCAACCTGCAAAGATCTAGATCGAGATGATTTATTAAAGATTTTCTTAATGTTAGATTGACTTTTACAGATATTATCAAAAGTTGTCCTACGAGTTTCATCCAACTCCACAATCTAGTCAATTATATTTTGAACAACATATTTATTAGTAGAAAAATGTTGAAGAAGTTGATAAGCTGGCAAGTTCAGGTGCACAGGTAAAGTTACATCCAAGCCATAAACTAATTCAAAGGGACTTTAACCCGTAGCTTTCTTTTTAATAATCCTATCTACCCATAAAGCATACTTGATTATCCTATCCCAAGATCGCTTATTATCTCCTACTATCTTCTTGATAATGGTTGTGAGATTTTTATTACTTGATTCAGCAAGTACATTACCTTGAGGGTAGTAATTTGATCAATGAGATAAGACAATGCCATACTTGAAACAAAAAGATGAAATTCTGAAGAACTAAAAGCCTTTGCATTATCAGTAGTGATCTTAGAAGGGACACCAAATCTAGTAATGATATGATTTTCAATAAAATCAATAATGACCTTTTTAGTGGCATTCTTAGCAGGGATGTCTTAAACCCATTTAGTGAAATAATTGGTAGCAGTCAAAATCCATGAATATCCATTGCTAGAATTTTCATGAAACTTCCCAATGAAGTCCAGACCCCAATGCTGAAAAGGTGCCTCCACAACCACAAGTTGTAAGGGTAGGGCAACAAGCTTCTATTTCCTAGTGAACAGTTGGCAGGCTTGACAACTTCTAACAAGCTTATGCACATAAGAGAAAATCGAAGGCCAATAATAAGCAGCTCTTAGAATTTTGTGGGCAGTAGTTCTAATAGCATAATAACCACCACAAAATCCCAAATGAAACTCATAAATTAACTTCTTGGACTCAATTGCATGAACACACCTAAGTACTATGCCCTCAGGATTTCTCCATCCAAGGCCATCCTTCATGAGGAAATACTTAGTGGCTTTTAATCTAAGAGCCCTTCTCTTATGAGCGACTAAATGTTTAGGACATGTAATATTTAACAAGTAATAAATAATGTCCTTGTGCCACTCATGCTCTCCTAATCTTTGAAACTTAGGGGAAGATGAATCGTTAGGACAAATCAAACCAAGAGCTTTCTCATTACCTTCGGTCATCATTTGCACCAAGCCTTGGCCTTTGACAAACTTGGTGGGTCTAACCTCTAAATCATATTCTTGTATTTTAGTAACCCACCTAGCACAAGTCCCTAAGCAATCAGTTTGAGTTAATACATCTTTAACCGCATAATGTGGGACAAAAGCAATGATTTTGGAATAGCCCACATAAGTCCTTAAATGCTTAAGATATTTGACTAAGGCATAGGCTTGCTTTTTCCATGGTATTGTAATTTAATGCAGAATTTTGAAGCGCTCTACTCATGAAAGAAATAGGATGCTCATGACCATCCTTATTTTTCTGCAATAAGACACTAGCAACGGTATCTTCAAAAGTGAAAGAGAAAATCAAGAAATCCTTAGAGTAATCAAGACTAACTAAACAGGGGATTTTGCAATAGAAAATTTGATTTCCTTAACAACCCTTTTTCCATATTCTTTCCATACAAATTTAGGCTTAGCTATTTCTGCGTACTTTGGAATAAATCTTCTAAGAAAATTTGTCTTTCCAAGAAAAGACTGAAGGGATTTAAGATTATGGGGGAGAGGAATCTTTTGGATTGCCTCAACTCTTTCAGGATCAATCTTGATCCCATATTTAGAAATCATGTGACCAATTAATTTCCCTTCAGTTACTCCAAAAACAGACTTAGCCGGATTTAAGGAAATCCCATACTCTCTACATTTATCAAAGACTTGCCTAAGATGACTTATATGACTAATACCATCCTTAGAAAAATAGTAAGATCATCCTGATAAATTTCGATGAACATTGCAATTAAACCCTTGAAGGCATAATCCATAGCCCTTTGAAACGTAGTCCCAACGTTGGTTAATCCAAATAACATTCTAATATATTCGAAAGTACCCCATGGTGTGGTGAATGTAGTTTTGTGACGATCCTCTTTCTTAACCCATGCCTAATTATATCCAGGAAAAACCATCTAGCAATGACATCATTCTAGAACCAGTTACTCTTTGCAACATAGTCTCCATGTTTGGCAAAGGGTAATTATCTTTCTTACATTCTAGATTAAGGTTTCGAAAATCGACACAAAGTCTAATAGTACCATTCTTTTTTCTAACAATCACCAGGTTGGAACACCATGTTGAATGCCTCGTTTGAGCAATAATTCCTACTACAAGCATCTTTGAAAGCTCCTTTTAAACCAAAGGGGCCAACTTAGAATTTATTTGCCTAAGCTTTTGACAAAAGGGTTTAGCATTTTCATCTTTCAAGGGGATAGTGTGCTCTATTGGGTGTGGAGCTTGATTATCTTCTGTATTCAAAGGTATCACCGCATTGGACCCCAGTTCGTGATGGGGCGGCAACGCCAACCGTAAAATATTCACTGCAAGGCCCCCCCTGGTGGGGGGATCGAGGACAACGCCCCCGAAACTAAGAATAAATGTAAAATTTCCTTGTAAAATGTTGTAATTCAGTAGTCAATCTAGGTCGTTCATTAGGCGGAGATCTGACGGTAGAAGTTATGTTTAATTTAGGGTTTTTTTCCCTAGAAGGAAACCCCTCGATATATATAAGGGAATTGTATTGCGTCTATGTATATTTGTATTCTGAGTGAGAAAGAGAGAGGAGATTGAGAGCGAAGAGGGAATTACAACAAATCTGTTGTAGGTTGTATCTCTTCAGTTTGTTGGATAATATAAAAAGAAGGACTGGCTATTTCTCCGTGGACATAGCCCAAACTGGGTTAACCACATATATTTGTGTCTCTCTTGTTTTATGCATTTTTCTGTGTTTATATTTGTGCAATATTTTATGTGTTCCATTACTCTGTAATATAAAATTCACTAACATGCTCCATGACATCTTCCTTATAACATTTTAATTCATCATAAGAAAATGCTAAAACATCCCGATATTCACGAAGTATATTGGTTATTTTTTTCCTTTCTTCATCATTAGTACCCTTACCAATTTTGACAATCTTTGGATCCCTATAGGTACCAATGTTTACCTCAATGAATTATCCTAGCTCCATTTTGTTTTCCTCTTTCATCTTTGTGGCATCATGCTGATCAAAATGTTGTTCTAAATAAACCACATTCCTAGGAGCAGGATTTATAATATCTTCATGATCATCAAATCCATCCTCCTTAGAATCTATCTGAAAATTTTCAAACTCATCCAAATTATCAAGAAAACAAATCACTTGTTTCTTGTCATCAAAAACTTGCCAATGCTCTGAGTTATCTGGAACATAAGGCCTAAATATAACTTACATTTTTATCTTATCCTTAATCAACCCATCAGATAACTACAAAGTAGAAGCAACTATGACAACGTCATATGTCGAACTATTTTGCTCTCTTGGGATAGCCTCAAGGTTAAGGGCATCAAAGTATTCCATAGTATCCCATACAACATTTCGATAATTTCTTAACCTTTGATTTTTACATGTAAAATTATTTTTAATTCGCATGATAATTAATTCAGAATCCCCCTTGATGCTAGGCAACTTAACTCTTAAAGTCTTTTCCAACTCAAGACTTAACAACAAAGCTTCATATTCAGCAACATTGTTGGTTGCTTCAAATTCCAATCGATAGGCAAACTTGAAAATATGACCAAGGGGTGATTTTAATACTATTCTTGCACCTTTACCATGCCTAGACGATGCACCATCAAAATACATGTACCAAACTTTGTCCTTGAGATCCCCATTCTTTTTATTAACCTTATCATCCGGAATAACTATGGAATTAGACAGAATAGCATAATTCCCAACGTCAAATTGTTTTTTAATTATCACATTATGAGGTCTCTTAGGATCTTCAACGTGGAATCTTCTCTCAAGCTCTCTATGAAGTCTCACAAAACCATCACCTCTAGGAGAAGGAATCATAACATATGACCAATTCATTTGAATATCCCCTCCTAGATCAAAGGCCCATTTTCTAGATAAAAGTATACCCCAGGCATCAGGCACATCAACAACAACAATGTCCATAGCAATCATAATGTTAGGGAAAACCGATAAATGAACTTGTAAATCCTTGATTAGACCATGAACTTCAATCTTCTTAGAATCCATGGCACATATATTGTAGTAAGTCCTAGAAAATCTTAAATTAAGTTGTTCCATGACCCTCTTGGCATGACACAAGCCGATGCACCAAAATGCAGCCGCAATTATTCAATTTATATCCATTAACCATCAAAGTAATAAAGAATGGTTGATGATCCTTGTTATCTGAATCCAAACTTTGAAAATATATAAGAGCATCCTAATAATCAACCTAAGATGCCTTCTGTTGAGAAACATTCACTTGAGGAGCTTCAATAGCTTTTAGTAACTTAGATCTTTGGGAAGGAATATTTGCAATCTCGGCGACAGGAACCCAGATTTTTGCATTATTAAACCAACTTCCCAAATCGACATCTAATCCAAAGTTTGAACCCGGGTTAAAAATTCGAGGGGGAATATGATTCCCACTTTGATCTTTATCCCTTATTTGATAAGTTAAACCGTTATCTTTAGCAATTTCCATGATTCGATCTGGAGAAGGCTTTTCACCATATAATTTAACCATCCTATCATATTCATGCTCAAAATTATTTATACCAAATGCTGATGTGGGAGGCATAACATCCCGATTGTTTTCCTTAACTTCCATCCAATCTTCCATAGACAAAGAAAACTCTTTACTCACTACATTTATTTGATTACCTACCCTAAACATTCCATTATCCAAAATCCTTCTAATTGTGGGGCAAGTAGCCTCCTCATGAAAAGCATCACAAGCCCGACAATAAGGCGGAGTATCATCAACCAAATTAGTATGTTCAAGCGGATTAGGTGTTCTATGCTCACTAGAATTACCTTTCTTCTGCCAATTATTATTTCTATTATTATTATTTCGATTTTGTGTTTGAGCTCTTTCCATTTGAACCAACCTATTCTGCAAAGTAGTTATCTCCTTAGCATGGTTAGAGGTTAATTTCACTTGGTTAAGCTCCATGGTTTCAATTTTTTGCAATACTTTCTGAATAAGGTCATTATCATATTCTTGAACCTCTTTCCCTTTAGGTTCTTTCAATTTCGTTGAAGCCCTATGAAAACCTAGGATTTCAGACTTCCTAGATGCTGCCTTATCCTTTTCAAGCTCTACCACTAAAGCTTGATAATCCCTATAATCACGAAGTTTAGCACGTCTTAACTCATAAGAGGGCTCAGGGCTAAAGGCATCAATATAGAAGTCCGGAAGAGATTTATCAGTAGGTTTATAATCTTGAGGTAATTCCTTAAATATAATTGAACCTCTTGTTAAATTCTTCTACGGTCTCACTTTCTTTCTTTTTAATGATACTGATAGCTTTTACAAGATGCCTTCCTTCTCTCTTGTCTCCATACTTTTCCATAAAGGCATTAACAATTGATTGCAAAGAATCAAATGAATTACGAGGCTTTTCCGTAAACCAATCTAAAGTGTCTCCCTCCAAGGTAAGAACAAAAAGGGTCATTTTTACATCTTGATGATTAAAATCAGTAGCCCTCGCATAATTACCCAGCCATGAACTAAACGATTTTAGTTGAGAGTTAGCACTAACTGCATTATTGCCTTGAAAGAGAGGCAATTTATCCATCCCATGTTTTGGAATATCATTGGGATAACCTTGAATGTTAGAAAAGTTAGTGAATATGTCCATGATGTCGTGCTCGATCGGGTTAGTAAAAAGCAAATGGATATCAGAGAGGGCTTCTTGTCCGAGACTAACAAGAAGGGTACAAGAAGAGAATTTGTGTAATAGTACTCTGAGAGCCCTTTCAAGATTAGGAGTAGGATTAACCAAACTGCTTGGATGTCTTCTAGTATACACTCTTGCAGAAGATAAAGGAAGTGGAGTCGCCACCCAAACAAAAGTCTGACTTGAAATAACCCGAAAGCAAGGAACCAAGGACAAGGAACTTATCCTAGTAAGAGATGAAAGGATGAGAAGAAAGAAATGAGATGAATGTCGAAGAAACCAAGCACATAAAAACTTTGTCCCCGACAACAGCGCCAAAAAATGTTGTGCCGCTTAACGGGCTAATGAATGGTGGAAAAGATGAGATGACTAAAATGATGAGATGATTAAAACAACGTCGAGGAAACCAAGGAAAGAAAAACTCTATCCCCGACAATGGCGCCAAAACATTTTGGTGTTTTCGGCTCAAACGAAAGATGGGAAATGAGAAGAATGATGAAGAAATGTCGATGAAGCGCCAAGAATAAAATATCCCCTGCAATGGTGCCAAAAAATGTTGTCGCATAGAATGTCTAGGCACTACAACAACACTCAAATCGGGGGTTGTCACCCTGATCCCCAATCTCTTCGTTTAAGTTGTCTCCCTACAATAGGCTAAAGGGGGTAGACCAAATGGAAAAATGGAATGAAGAAGAACTAGTTGAGAACCAACCAGTTCGGGAGACACATTGAAGCGATCAAGCACTTGATTAATGTTTTAGCAAGACTTAGGATTTGATTAGATTTTAAACGATTGATACTAGTGCCTCATGGATTCAATGATCTTACTAAGGAAATTAAGACCAAGTAATTGATTAGCGACTGTTGCTTAGATGAATGACTATCTTATATGAAATGCACTAGATGATGGGATGATTTTAGACTCGAGGAAAGGAAAAGTCTTGCGTTGCAAAATCCTTCAATCACCAAAATGAAAATGTTCTTCAATCACCTCTGAACCACTATCTAACTTCTCCTCCAAATGTTTGCACGAACAACCGCATGGTAACGTCTTCTTCATCTATCTCATATAGATCAAAGAAAGTTGTCATTTTGTCAATATGTTGCTGAGCAGAGACACTTTGAGGAGTGCCATCAAACATAGGGATTTTACTCTGGTAGTTAGCTGGCATATCATGTAGATTTTGGGGAAGAGCAAGGGGAGCAAATCGGGCAGCCATTGCTTTAGGTAGATTGGGTCTAGGGGGAGCAGGTGGAATAGGTACAGCTGTAGTATGAGGAATATGAGGAATCTGAGGAATATGAGGAGAAGTGGTATGGGATGTAGAGGGTGAACCGAGTGTATATTCTAGATAAGTGATTATAGGAGAAATAGAAATAAAAGGAGGATTGGTCTGCTCATGCGCCGTGATAGTAGATCCAATATGGACAGATATATGATCAACGAACTCAGCAAGACTGGTAGTGTGAATATCTGATTGAAGAGATCTTAGGATGAAATTGTCAATCAATTTATTCTATCTCTCAATATCAAGAGCAGCAGCAAAATCAGGGTCGGGAACTAGGGAGTCAAGTGCACTTTCAGATTTAGTTTTGAACAAGGACAACTCAAAATTCTCGTCAAAATCAATGTCTTCAAGATACTTAAAAATAGGTGGACATGAATAAGATTTGAATATATGACCAGAATCAGAAGCCAGTTTGGATATCAAAGAACAACTAACCAATCAGCCTGTGAAAACTCTTAACTAATCATCCAAAAGTTTAGAGTTTACAATACACTGGGGTAAAATGCAATCAAAGTGTTGTATTCACAAGCTCACGGAGATTGACTGAAGCATCGTTTATCTACTTGCGCTTATGCAAAGCAAAAGCGTTTCGAAGGCTACCTGGCATAATCTTCAGGCTCCGTCTAAGACTTATGAAACAAACACATCAATCCACAAACAAGTTTGTTCTCCCCAGTATGGTCGCCAATATGTTAGCGCTTGAAATTTCACCTCAGGCTGAAAAAGGTAAACTTCAAGGCAACATCAAACCACTTAGCCTCGTAGCTAGTCCTACGGGGTAGGAGAGGGCTCTCTCCGGTCTATCTCGGTAAAGATCTCCAATGGGCAAGATAACCAATAAAGAACATTGATTTTAGGCTAGTAAAATGATAAAACAAGTTTGATTTGGGATTTTTAGGGTTTTGGTGGAAAATTGGGGAAAGGCAATTTTGGGTGCGGGGATTGGACACAGTTTTCGCAGGGGGTTCTTTGGGGCAAGGTAGGAGACTGTATTGATGCCTTTGATAGATGTGGATGGATGAGAATGACTGGTGAGAAGCTAAGGAGAGCAAGCAAGTACCTTGAATTCTCCTTAAACAGCTGAAAACATTGATATTAAGCAAACTTAAAAGCAGAGCATAACAACCATGAATTCTACCTTAAAACTTCATTTGCCTAATTTGCAGAAGAACAAGTAAGAAGATGATTCACATAAAAAACTTACAAGTAAAAAGAGAAGCACACCATCAATACATGTAACCACAAGAATTCCAAAAAGGACTGCAAAACCCTGGTCATCCTTAGCCAAAAATTGCAGAGATACAATGAGTAATACAATAGAAGCTTTCTCCCTCAAGAGTCCAACCATGAAAATGACTAAGAAAGTACATAATATAGGCAAGCTAACATCTTTCCTTGCCTCTAGGGGTCGAGCTCACTATCCTAGGAGCTGTTTCAACCAATTCCAAACTGATCACTAAAATCTAGGCAGTGAAAACAACTTGCCTCTATAAGCTAGGAAACCAATTCATTCATTAAATTTTTGCCTATCTATGAATGAATCTTCTAGAAGAGATAAATAAGTGTCAAAATATCATAAAGTTACATCATTTACATCAAGGAGGATCAAAATTCACTCCAAAAAGTCAAACCTAGTCAAAACTGCGTTTTGCTGAGCTGTAGGTACAATTTTTGTGAAAATTGCTAAAGAGGTCGCGCACTGATTCTGAAGGGGTCGCGCACTTTTGGAGTAGCTTTTGAGGCACTTCCAGGTGTCCAAATGAGGCAAAAGTGGTCTTGTTGGAAAGGTCTGGATGTCTACGTTCCAACCCAAGTGGAATTTCTAAATTTGGTGTCCATTTACCCCTCAAAAATTGCAATCTCCCAATATTGCTTTTTGTATGTCAAAAAGGTGGCAGAAAGTCATTTTTTTGCTTGTTTTTTGACCTTCTAGAGGCTCAAAACTTGGTGAAATTTGTTGATCTTCGGTGAGCAAGTGTATTTTTACATGACAAATCCGAAAATGCAAACTTTTCCTGGAATTGACCTCCCAATCGAAAGGAAGAAAACCTGTTTTTGACCAAAAAATTCACAAATGACCAAAAATGCTCAATTTTTTTTTGAAATTTATGCTGGGGTTGAGTCATTTAGCACCATGCTCCTTCAAGGAAGCTTCAGCCAAGGTATGGAGGGGATCGGGCCTTTTTCTTCGTTTGAGTGCCTTGGCCAACCGTCCTTGGAGCACCTTCATTCTTGCCTTGCATACGTGCATTCGGGCCCAATAGTGGTTCTTCATATTCCGAAGCAGGTCCTTATCTCTATTGGCCTTGGCCAACAACCTCTCCAAATGACCATTGACCCGAATAAGCATAGATTCTCAATCTATGGGTGTCAAATCACCGGGTCTCCTACGAGCCAATTCCCGGTCTTCACGAATCTTCCGCTGCTCATAAAGCTCGTGCTCATCCTCCAATTGTTTGTTGCGCTGCTCTAAATAGTTAATTATCCATTTTGCCATCTGCAATTTCTTGTGCAGTGACTCATTCTTGGTCCTTTTCTCTCGGATGATCTCCTTGAGCTCTGAGCTAGGAGAACAGGCGTCAAGATCAATGATGTCAATATCTGGATCACCTGACAATCCCTCCTCAATCATGGGCTGCTTGCCCCTCTCTGATACCTGTGTTGCTGTCGGAAGCGAGGCCCCTTCCACCTGGTGTGGAGATAACACTCGCGGTGCTGATGAAGAAGGCGAGACCCCTTCCACATGATGTGGAGAAAATACTCGCCTAGCTGCTGAATTAAGGCCCTGTGGCCTCTCTGATAAGTGACCAATGGAGGAGAGCTGACATGTCTAACTTCTGGGATATCATGCTACTATGAAGGTCCTCCCTCCTCATGAACAACCTCCGGGGGTGGTGATGTCCCTGTGAAGAAGTCTCAGGAGATGAAATCCTCCCATGGGATACCCTGCTGGGCCAACTGATGTATGACCACAAGCTGAATCAAACCATAATGATAGAGGCTCCTATGTCGCTGTACTGGACTCTTTCTCTCACCAATGGCACCATCTTCTCAATATTCCGGCACATAAAAAAGGGTATGTTCATCATCCGTACCCGTGTGAAATGCATCAACAAGCGAATATGGTACAAAAACAAACGTGAAAATCTACCCTCACAGGTGAAATAGCGCATGATGATCCTCATCAAGGGAACATACTCATCCTTCAAAAATCTGAAAGGAAATACACCAGTCATGTACCTCATTTATTCAGGTTTAATGTAAGGTTCATACTGAAATCTGTCCAATAGTTTGTGCTTGTTCCACTCTTCTCCAACATTAGGTATCCCCGTTGCTTGAGAAACCATCTCAGGTGTCAATGTAAAATACACCCCTGCAAGATTTACATGCCCGTCATGCAAATGAAAAACAAACAAGCGGACCAATTCCCTGTGATGCTGAATTTGATAAATCCTCTCGCAAAATTCATAACATGATAGGTAGCGGAAACATGTGACTGCAAGTGGACAAGCCTCCAAATAGGTCAAAGTGGTGGGCTCCTCTCTCACATGGTGACCACCCTTACCACCCCTCCTCCTTTGTACCTCAACCTCTGGTGTTGACTCACGGTCATCACTTTGCTCATAGTCGGTTTCAGTTTCTGACATGGTTTTAGGAGCAAAGTGGCTGAAATGTACTGCTGCCTCTGCTTTAAAATCTGTTGTTTTAACTGTTTTGAAATGTTGTTTCAAGGGGACAATTAGCACAAGGGAAATGTTAGGGAAGGGAGACTTGGAAGGGAAATTGGGAAAAATATATGAAACAGGGAGTTTAGGGGAAGAATTAATGACATATAACATCATCATACATATTTTCATTTGCAAGGATGTTATGGGAGGTAGGGTTTAGGGTTTGATTTTTGATTTCTTAATATTTTTGGTAGGGAAATTAAATAACAGTGATAAGGGAGTAATAAATGGGAGGTGGGAAAATGTAGGAACAATAGGAATGAAAAGGAATACCTTAAAACAGCAAAAAAAACCCTAGCAACTTTGATATTTTCAAGCAAAAGCACATGGAGTCTTTACTTGCAAATGAAGGCCTTCAAAATATTATCATGATCTTCTTCAAGCTTTAGCAAACCATAATTTATATGATTGAAGGCCTACCTGACAAGCTTGAGGAGATTTGGGGTCTTCTTGAAGTTTATAAGTAATTGTTGTAGGTGAGCTCCTGAAAGGTCGCATGTAGGACTGAAGGGTCGCGCACACCCAAGAGGTCGCGCCCTTGTTTTTTTGCAACTGTTGGGACCCCCTGGACGGGTTGCGCCCACCCAACAGGTCGTGCACAGTTGTGGAGAGGTCGCACACGGATCCTCTCTGCAATTACGCCCAAATGCTCTTGAAAACGATTTGCTCTATTGCTTGAAGGCACAATGAAGCTTAATGGAGGAAGAGAGAGACTTTATAGCCTTGTTTTGAATTTATTTCATGTCAAAACCCTCTTTCTAATGTTTTTCATGATACTTTTTAAACTTTGAATGTTGCTGACTTTTTGGTTTCCTTTTGTCTTGAAATTAGTTGAACTGATGCTTTTTCTTGAAAATTTTTGCAGGGATAGCTTCTGAGGAATCTTGGCAAAGAGGACCAGGGTTGCGTGTTGCCTTTCAAAGAATTTTTGAATTTTTACAATTTTTACAAAATTTTGAGAAATGACCTTGGCTTTAAAAAACAAGGTTTTTTAAATCCAAGGTAAAAGTTAACTGTACAAGATGAAATCTTTTAAAGAAACATTTTGATAATCATCCCTCTGGCCTGCTGGGCATTTATTGACTTTAGAGATATGACCTTGAAGACAAACTGGACCTAAACCCTAGAACTAAGACTTTTGACCTCAAGACAAGACAAACAACTTTGATATAGTTTATTGACTGAAATAACTTGATCCAGCAGTGCCAAGAGGGGAATAAAGACACCAGCTCCTCCATCAGGGTTATGGCATGCCTAATGGAATGCAATGAGATGACACTGATGAGACACCTACTTATGCAAATGCAAAGAGTTTTGATCGTTGATGGAGGGCTACTAGACCGACTCTAACATTGGCTCCAATGGGGATGGTAGCTCCTTGGAGGTACCAAGAACCTTAGACCTCTAGGAGAGCATACCAGTGCTTTATAATCAATGGGAAATGGAGTCATTATTTACACATGTGACCCAATTTTGGACAACTTTATTGACTTTGACACTTGACTGAAAATCGAACTAACTTCGACACAAACTAACTCAACTTTGTGTAGAAAATGGACTGATTAAAACAACCTGAAAAACTCACACCAACTAATCTCCATCTTCAAAATTATAGCCTTCACCGTGGGCCCCAGACTAAAGATGTAAGATCAGTTCACACTTGCAGTGAAATAAAAGTAAAGTGTTAATTACAATGACAATGACTAGAGCAGAAAACGCTCAGACATGATACCTTTTGAGCAGCCGGCCATTGACCGACCCACCGAGACATTCATCACCGTTCATTTCTTTGAGAAGAAAGGCATTTGGACCACGGTATGCTGCAATTTTGTAAGGACCTTTCCACAAGTTTTCAAACTTTCCATGTTTCCCTTTGTCTTCATTTCAGGCATCCCATCTTAAAACCACATCATCGATTTGGAAATCATCCGGTTTTGCTTTCCTATCATAGATTTTCTTTATGCGCTCTTGCAATTTGAGAGTATTGTGAAGAACCTCCTCCCGTGTCTGCTGCAAATGAATCATTTGACCAATCTGCCTTTGCATTGGATCCTCCTCACCACCAACTTCTTGAAGCAATCTTGTTACTGGAATACTAAGCGAAGTAGGAAACACTGCATCTGTCCCGTAAACCAGTTCAAAGGGTGACATACCAATTGACTTTTTTCTGACTGACACGATCAGCCCATAATGCATTTACTAACTTTTTGTGCCAACTCTTCTTGTTGATTTCCAACAATTTCTTTATGATGTTTACCAAAGATTTATTTAAATATTCATCCAGCCCATTTCCTTGCGGATGATAGGCGGTCGAATGCCCTAAACTAAAACTATATTTGTAGCAAAAATCAACCATCTTCTTCGATTTAAACGTTGTTGCATTATCTGTAATCAACTTATGTGGACAACCGAAATGTGACAAAATGTTGTTTTCAAGGAAAGAAATAATTACCAAGTTCGTGGCCTGCCGGGTGGGGATGGCTTCAATCCACTTCGTGAAGTAATCAGTGGCGGTCAATATCCATCGATGCTGCCTGGAAGATGCTGGGTGGATTTCGCCAATAAAGTCCAAGCCCCACTGCTGAAATGGTACGTTGACTTCAATGGGTTTGAGCGGCAATGGTTGTAATTTCTGCTTTCCTTGAAAAATTTGACAGTCGTGACAACTCTTGACTGCTTTATATACATCTGAAAACAATGAAGGCCAATAAAAACCAGCCCTTAGGATCTTGTTTGCTGTGGTCTTCCAAATCAAGTGGCCCCTGCAGTCACCTTTGTGAAAATCCTCTACAGCTCTCTTAGTTTCCTCCTCGACCAAACAGTTCAGCAATATGCCACCGGGGTCTTTCCAATATAATGCAGATTTGATGATGCAAAATTTGGCAGCCTTTAATTTCAATGTCCTAGCTTTGTTTCGAGGCATCCCAGGAGGTGAAGACAAATTTTGAAGCACATATAAAATATCAGCATACCAAGGAGAAGAAATAAAGATGTCGGATACCTGTAGTGCTGAATTCTCCTCCTCTTCATCGGATAGGGCAGCTATCAAATTAATGTCTAGGACATGGGGATTTGTTTCGGCCATCAATTTAGCGAGACCTTGACCCTTAATGAGCTTGGTAGGCTTAATTTCCACATCATATTCTAAAAGTGCAGCAATCCACTTACCCCGCCTTCCTTCCGGTTCCGCTTGTACCAAAACATCTTTCACAGCCGCGTTAGGAACATATGCGAAAATGTGGGAATTCAGTATATACACACGGAAATCTTTCGAGGCTTTTACTAGTGCCAACGCTTGTTTTTCAATGATATTGTACCTCAGCGCTCCGTCTCTTATAATACGACTGAAAAAAGCAATGGGCTTCTCAACTCCATCTCTCTTTTGCATCAGCACAGTTGTCAATGTATGCTCAGAAGCAAATGAAAATAAAATAAAATATTGTGTATAATTAGGGCTGATTAGAGTTGGGGCTGAAGATAAAATTAACTTCACTAAATTGAAAGACTTTACTGCCTCTTCGGTCCATTTGAGTTGGTTGTCCTTTTTTAGCATGTTAGTGATTTCTCTAAGGTGTTCGGCAAGATTCGGAATAAAGCGACGTAGAAAATTCAACTTGCCATTAAAGGACTGAATTTCCTTCTTGTTTCGGGGCTGCTCTAGTTGCTGAATAGCTTCCACATGTGCAGGATCTATACGAATGCCATCTTTGGAAATGATGTGGCCCAACAGCTTGCCTTCACTCATGACGAAAAGGCTCTTCTTTGGATTCAATGAGATACCATATTTTCTGCACTTTTGAAACACCATTGTTAAATGATACAAATGCTCTTCATCAGATTTAGAAAACACAGTTAAATCATCAAGATACATGACCAAAAAGACATCTTTCTCATTAGCAAAGGCCATGTCCATCGCCCGCTGAAAGGCAGCACCTGCATTTTTCAATCCAAACGGCATCTTGGCATAATGAAATGTCCCCCATGGAGTAGTGAATGCAGTCTTGTCGCGGTCATCTTCATGCACCAAAATCTGATTGTTCCCGGAATAACCATCAAGTACAGACATCCTTGATGCCCCAACTACCCTCTGCAGTATGTGATCCATCTTGGGCAGCAGATAATTGTCCTTTAGCGACACCTTATTCAGATTTCTGAAGTCTATACACAAGCGGATCTCACCGGTCTTCTTTCTCATGGGCACTAAGTTGGAAATCCAGTCGAAAAATCTGATTGGCACTATAATTCCAGACTTGTACAACCTGTTAACTTCTTTCTCAATCAAAGGCAGCAACTTAGGATTAATTCTTCTCAATTCTTGTCGGAAAGGCTTTTGATTTGGATTTATGGGAATGGTATGCTTAATGATACTTGTATCATAAGTTTTCAAATCTGAATAATCCCATGCAAAAACATCAGAAAATGAAGACAACAATCTGATATATTCTTTCTTTACCTTTGGCGACAATGCTTTCGATAGTTTCACCATCTTTGGATTTTCAGTTGTGCCAACATTCACTTCTTCAACACTTTCTTCTGTTGGCCTCAAAGTTGATTTGCGGGCTACGTCATCTTGATCGAACAACTCCTCCAAAGGAATTAATCCTTTAGGAATGACATTATCCTTAAGTTGCAATACATCCATCTGATTTACTTCCTCAGGTTCTGTATCTATGGAGATGTCTTTGAACTCACCTTCAACTTGCAGAAAATTCTTGATTTCTTCGTCATCTTGGAAAACTTTCCAACACCTTTGATTGTTTGGAACTGTAGGATGGTGCTTCACATAAATCTCAAACTTATTGCTAGAATTCATGGGGATTTTAAGATTGCTTGCTGCCTTAGCCAATGCATCCGCAACACCATTTTGAATGCGGGGCACACATGTCAAAGTATGTTCAGAAAACAATTTCAGGATATCTAGGGCAGCATTTCGATATGCTCGCATACGAGGATGCTTGGCCTGGAATTCACCTTTCACTTGCTTTATAACCAACTCAGAGTTGCCATATACTACTATCTTCTTTACCTTCAACTTCCGAAGGATTTTCAGACCAGCAATGAGAGCCTCATATTCCGCCTCATTGTTTGAACAATCGAATGCCAATTTGTAAGAACATACTCGTACCTTGCTTGGGACTTTGTTTCGGACAGAAAATGGACTTCGAATCCATACACCTATACCAGCACCATCGCTGCCCACAACGCCATCAAAATCCATGGTCCAAAGACCATCCTCAACGTCTTCTAAGTGCTGAAAATGTGATGCTTCTGCATTTGTTGTTTGCTGCCCATTGATTTCAGCTATTGGCTTCATGACAGCAGACACTTCTTCGCTTTCCTTTCTCAAAATTTCTCTAAAATTTTCTGTAATGTCTGGTATATCTTCTGCCTGAACTAACTGACTATCTATCTCATTGAAATTATCAACAAACAAAACGAATGACTCTAAATCTGTTTGTACATAATTTACAGGATGATTAACTGGATTTTCCTTACTAGTAATCATGTATTTCATCTTTTGTTCCCGATATAATTTCCTCATCTGACCGAAAACCGGGATTGTAGCATAAGAAAAATCGAGTTGAAGTGTACCTTTAAGCTTAGCTCCCCAAGATCTCGAAAGCAACATTCCAAATCGCGGAGGAATATCCGCCACCACCACATCCATCAAAACATTCTTCGCTGGGATTTGATCCAAGCTCACAACCAAGTCCTTAATCAAACCAATACATTTTACCGGGCTAGAATCAAATGAATACAAATCATGATACTTCCTTGTGATGTCTAGCCCCAGCTTTTCCATGATTGCTTTCGGCATCAAATTATGCGAGGCTCCCGAGTCAAACATAGCATTATGCAGAACATACTCATGCACTCGCAAACTGATATAGAATGGAGGAACATCACTTTCGGGAGACTCACCATTTAAAGCGGGGCCAAAAATCAATTTTGGTTGATCATCTTCGACATTCACCGTGTCTAGCATTGGATCAAAATTCAGCATCTTGGAGATTTGGCCTCGGTAAGTGTTGTTCTTCATGATTTCCATCAAAGGAATGGACACTTTCAACTTTGAAATTTCATTCTCCAAATTGGAAACTGAAACCTTCTCACCTTCTTTGGCCGGATTGTCTCTTTTTTCATCTTTATCTCTCGGTGTGCTTGATGGCTGATCTATTTTGCTTGTTGATGATGATTGACCTGCTGAAGGATCACTTATCTCTTTCCCTTTTTTCTGTGGGGCAGATGAACCATTCTTTGTTGAACCATCTGTTTTCTTTTGAACAGGATTTATGGGAACAATTCGATTTCTCAATTGTCTTTGTTGATTCTGCTGAGCTGATAAAGGATTCAAGTACCCTCTTTGATATTCTTCTGATTCTTCTTCAAGCGCTGCATCATTTGACAAGATATAATGCTCATCTTGGGGGATGATGGAGTTACTCACCAACTCTTCCTCTTCTGTAATATAAGTGGGCAAATCATCAGGGGTGAAGAAGTGATTTTCTCCCACCGTATCACCTTCATCCTCGGATTCTTGGCTCACAAAATTTTGCCGAAGTGGAGGTTTAATTTGCTGCTGAACTGCTGCTTCTTGTGCCCTTGTTTCACGCTGTTTGATTCTATATTGGGGCTGTTGCGGACCTCTAAAATTTGGATTACGAACCTGTGGCTCCAGCTTGTCAAGATGAATATTTTGAAGTGCTCTTTTAATCTGTTCAACGTCGCGGAGGAGCTAATCTGATGTAGACGCTTCCTCTTTGATTGTGACTCGCTTTTCAGACTTCATTCTTGATCTCTTATCATTCAAGTTTGCCTCAACGCTGACAGCAATTTTCTGCATATCCTCCAAGGTAGGAGGATCTCTATCTCTCAATGAATAAGCCATCTCAGGATCAAAGCCGTCCGAAAATTTGAGAAGTGCAGATTTTCTAGATGGCCTTAAGTCATTTGGAATAGCATTGTAAACTGTGTTAAATCTGATAATGTAATCTTGAACGGACTCACCATGATTGCGCTTGAGGTTATTGTATTCAGCATTAATTTGAAGCGGATCCTTTCTGATTTCCCAACGATCTAAAAACTGCCTTTGAAGTGCCTCTAAGGTAGTGATGCTCCCGGCTGTCAAACCTCTAAACCACTTTCTAACTTCTCCTCCAAATGTTTGCATGAACAACCGCATGGTAACGTCTTCTTCATCTATCTCACATAGATCAAAGAAAGTTTTCATTTTGTCAATATGTTGCTGAGCAGAGACACTTTGAGGAGTGCCATCAAACATAGGGATTTTACTCTGGTAGTCAGTTGGCATATCATGCAGATTTTGGGGAAGAGCAAGGGGAGCAAATCGGGCAGCCATTGCTTTAGGTAGATTGGGTCTAGGGGGAGCAGGTGGAATAGGTGCAGCTGTAGTATGAGGAATATGAGGAGGAATATGAGGAGAAGTGGTATGGGATGTAGAGGGTGAACCGAGTGTAGATTCTGGATAAGTGATTATAGGAGAAATAGAAATAAAAGGAGGATTGGTCTGCTCATGCTCCGTGATAGTAGATCCAATATGGACAGATATATGCTCAACGAACTCAGCAAGACTGGTAGCGTGAATATCTGATTGAAGAGATCTTAGGATGAAATTGTCAATCAATTTATTCTATCTCTCAATATCAAGAGCAGCAACAAAATCAGGGTCGGGAACTAGGGAGTCAAGTGCACTTTCAGATATAGTTTTGAACAAGGACAACTCAAAATTCTCGTCAAAATCAATGTCTTCAGGATACTTAAAAATAGGTGGACATGAATAAGATTTGAATATATGACCAGAATCAGAAGCCAGTTTGGATATCAAAGAACAACTAACCAATCTGCCTGTGAAAACTCTTAACTAATCATCCAAAAGTTTAGAGTTTACAATACACTGGGGTAAAATGCAATCAAAGTGTTGTATTCACAAGCTCACGAAGATTGACTGAAGCAGCGTTTATCTACTTGCGATTATGCAAAGCAAAAGCGTTTTGAAGGCTACCTGGCATAATCTTCAGGCTCCGTCTAAGACTTATGAAACAAACACATCAATCCACAAACAAGTTTGTTCTCCCCAGTATGGTCGCCAATATGTTAGCGTTGAAATTTCACCTCAGGCTGAAAAAGGTAAACTTCAAGGCAACATCAAACCACTTAGCCTCGTAGCTAGCCCTACGGGGCAGGAGAGGGCTCTCTCCGGTATATCTCGGTAAAGATCTCCAATGGGCGAGATAACCAATAAAGAACACTGATTTTAGGCTAGTAAACTGATCAAACAAGTTTGATTTGATTTTTAGGGTTTTGGTGGAAAATTGGGGAAAGGCAATTTTGGATGCGAGGATTGGACACAGTTTTCGCAGGGGGTTCTTTGGGGCAAGGTAGGAGACTGTATTGATGCCTTTTATAGATGTGGATGGATGAGAATGACTGGTGAGAAGCTAAGGAGAGCAAGCAAGTACCTTGAATTCTCCTTAAACAGCTGAAAACATTGATATTAAGCAAACTTAAAGGCAGAGCATAACAACCATGAATTCTACCTTAACACTTCATTTGCCTAATTTGCAGAAGAACAAGTAAGAAGATGATTCACATAACAAAATTACAAGTATAAATAGAAGCACACCATCAATACATGTAACCACAAGAATCCCAAAAAGGACTGCAAAACCCTGGTCATCCTTAGCCAAAAATTGCAGAGATACAATGAGTAATACAATAGAAGCTTTCTCCCTCAAGAGTCCAACCATGAAAATGACTAAGAAAGTACATAATATAGGCAAGCTAACATCTTTCCTTGCCTCTAGGGGTCGAGTTCACTATCCTAGGAGCTGTTTCAACCAATTCCAAACTGATCACTAAAATCTAGGCAGTCAAAACAACTTGCCTCTATACGCTAGGAAACCAATTCATTCATTAAATTTTTGCCTATCTCATGAATGAATCTTCTAGAAGAGATAAAGAAGTGTCAAAATATCATAAAATTACATCATTTACATCAAGGAGGATCAAAATTCACTCCAAAAAGTCAAACCTAGTCAAAATTGCGTTTTGCTGAGCTGTAGGTACAATTTCTGTGAAAATTGCTCAAGAGGTCGCGCACTGATTCTGAAGGGGTCGCACACCTTTGGAGCAGCTTTTGAGGCGCTTCTAGGTGTCCAAATGAGGCAAACGTGGGCTTGTTCGAAAGGTCTGGATGTCTACTTTTCAACCCAAGTGGAATATCTGAATTTGGTGTCCATTTACCCCTCAAAAATTGCAATCTCCCAAAACTACTTCATGTGTGTTAAAAAGGTGGCAGAAAGTCATTGTTTGCTTGTTTTTTTACCTTCTAGAGGCTCAAAACTTGGTGAAATTTCTTGATCTTCGGTGAGCAAGTGTATTTTTACATGAAAAATCCGAAAATGCAAACTTTTCCTGAAATTGACCTCCCAATCGAAAGGAAGAAAACCTGTTTTTTGACCAAAAAATTCACAAATGACCAAAAATGCTCAAATTTTTTTGAAATTTGTGTTGGGGTTGAGTCATTTAGCTCCATTCTCCTTCAAGGAAGCTTCAGCCAAGATATGGAGGGGATCGGGCCTTTTTCTTCGTTTGAGTGCTTGGCCAACCGTCCTTGGAGCACCTTCATTCTTGCCTTGCATACGTGCATTCGGGCCCAATAGTGGTTCTTCATATTCCGGAGCAGGTCCTTATCTCTATTGGCCTTGGCCAGCAACCTCTCCAAATGACCATTGACCCGAATAAGCATAGATTCTCGATCTATGGGTGTCAAATCACTGGGTCTCCTACAAGCCAATTCCCGGTCTTCACGAATCTTCCGCTGCTCATAAAGCTCGTGCTCATCCTCCAACTGTTTGTTGCGCTGCTCTAAATAGTTAATTATCCATTTTGCCAT
>APFE031749096.1:45792-115792 GCA_000404065.3 Pinus taeda
ATACTAGAGTTGCCTCCCAACCTTCTACTTCGTCTATTTCTCCCTCCCCTCCTTCCTCTTCACTTGATAAAGCTGGTAAAGCTAAATATCAAGTAACTGAGAAGAAGAAGAAGCGGAAAGAGAAAAAAGAAAAGAAGAAGAAGGAACCAAAAGTGAAAGGGGGCAACCATGCATCGTCTAGCGAAAATCCTCACACCGCACCGTCTAAACATAAATATCCATGTGTCATTTGCCATGGAGACCACTATCACCGAGATTTTCCTTGCATCCTGCAGATCTTAAGGGACTGGTCTCCTCATTTGCACAATCCAGTGTCGTCAACCTCTGATGATCATGTTGAAAGCACAACATCAACTAGTGAAAGTGAAGTATCTGGACAGAATAGGAATCACAAATTTCCTTGTAAATTGTGTGAAGGCAATCACGTCGTCCACCGTTGTCCCTTCCTTGACGAAGCTAAAAGAGTCTTGGATGACCGTCCTTCTTCACCGCTACAGCTCCCTCCTGGATATAAGAAACTCTTGTCAAGTCCCCCACTGGTTGAAAATCCAGCTGGCATGCCATTGTGGTCGGCCGAAGTGTCTATCATTGAAAATGAACCCTCTAAATCCATACCAGACAAAAGTCAAAAGGTCGAGGCGGCAGTTGACTCGGTCTTGCCTTCAGAATGTTCATCTTCGAATGATACCGTCACTGAAGAGAAAGAGAACGACACCGTTCAAATTCTTTTCGTAAACACAGACTCCGATGAACTTGGGGGAAGTATACATGTTCCTTTATCGCAGGAAGGAATTTCATCAGAGTCATATCCGGTCGTCTATTCGGTCCCACCTCCAAGCAACCTAGTCATTTCCTTCGACTGGAATATACTAGGCAGACCCCATTTACCAGCTAGTATACCATTCTGAATCATTGTATAAGCTTACAGAATGGTCATGGTTGGTACCGTCATCGATGAAGGGGCTTCTGTGAGTATCCTTTCCTCAACTGCTTGGAAAGCGCTTGGTTTGCCATCGCTTCTGCCTGAAATGAGAAATCTAACAGGCTTTGACAAAGGAACTAGTCGACCATTAGGGATCCTTCCAAATGTGCCCATTAATTTGAGAAGGAAAATCGTTCACATGAACGTGATGGTAGTTCAAGGACCCCTGGATTATAATCTACTCCTTGGACGCGACTATATTTATTGCATGGGAGTCGTGGTCTCCTCACTCTTTAGAGTAATGTGTTTTCCGCACGAAGGCAGAATGGTCAAGCTCGTAGACCAAATGTCACTCCCTGGTTCACACATAGCAAATAGTCAAACGCCATCCCTAAATGGTCTTTCCACGCAAGGAATGTCTCATCTATCTCCAGTCCGTCCACCTGATGAGCGCGAGTAATTCAGGAGGATGTGACGGAAACCCAGGGGGCATGCACCCTGGTCTATTTCGACAGGAAAAACTTGGGTATATAGTAGGTTTCCGTGGAGGATATATGACTAGTTTGACACACCCGTCCTCATAGAAAAATGGGATTAGGCTGGAATAAGATACCTTTGTTAAAGTTATGTGAGTGGAGGCATTTGCGCCACTCACCTTTGTCTATTTCAGTAGACATCGCCAAGGAAGCATTTTGTCTAATGTTTTTTATATAACATTTACTCCCAAACACTTTAAAATACTTGATTGATGTTGGTTTTTCGTGCTACGGTTCATATGGAATCTTATCACAGTTTGGTCTGAGATGTGCCTTATTGAGAATATGTATTGTTGTAGGCACCGCTTCTACCCAATAGGTCTGAGGAAAGTTTCTTTCTTGCATCATGGCTCTGGCCATTTGCTAAACATATTTGTTTTGTCTTTCTGCAACTCCATTCTGTTGAGGTGTGTTTGCAATAGTATATTGTCGTTTTATGCCAAATTCATTACACAGGTCTACAAATTCATATGAGGTAAATTCACCTCATTTGTCTGACCTTATGCACTTTTTTTTTCACCCTGTTTGATTTTTTTCCAATGCCTTGAATATTTAGAACTTTTAAATGCTTCTCACTTATTTATGAGAAATGCCACCCAAGTCGATCTTGAATAGTCATTGATTACCAACATGAAATATTTTTCTCTTCCGAGTGCTTCTATTCTGGAAGGCCGCACTAATCCATATGAACTAGTTGTAAATGCTTACAACTTGATAGTTTATATTTGAATTTTAATGATGTTTGTATTTGTTTACCCATTTGACATGATTTGCATATATTGTTTTGAGGATTCTTTAATGTTGGTAGATCTCTAATTGCTCCCTTTTTACTAAGTTCGATGATGTGATCAAAATTGAGATGCCCCGATCTCCTATGCCATATCCATGATTCATCTTGTTTGTTGATGTATCATTCTTCACTCTCTTCCTTCAATATATATATATATATATATATATATATATATATATATATATATATATATATTATTCTTAGTTCAAACTTCTTTAGCCAGAATCTTCCCTATAGATGTTGACTTGATTTCACAGTCTTCATCTCTAAAGAGAACATCACAACCTTTGTCACACATCTAACGCACACTCAATAAATTATATTTTAGATCATCTACAAGCAATACATCTTGAGCCTTTCTTTTTTCGTTGTTTAGATTGATTGTACCATTTCCTCTAATTCTTCCTACTTCATCATTGTCGAATGTGACATTTCCAGTTTTATTTTCATCCAGGACAACAAAATTGCTTTTGTTTCCTATCATATATATAGAGAAACCACTATCGATGTACCATTTATTATTTTGATCTTGAACATACATAACTAGGTCGCACTTCCCATGTTTCTTTTCTTCTACCTTCTTTCTCCATTGCATGCATCCATTTGTTCTATAAATATTTTGAGATGTTAATCTATTGTCTTTAAGTTGACATTCATATGACTTGTGCCCAAAGTCGTGACAATAGAAACATTCAGTGATATCAAGGAAAGGAGAAAATGCAATTTTGTTTAGATTCATGTTGGTTTTAATGTTTGTGAATTCATTTTTTCTTCTCTTAATTCTTCTGACATAAGCTCTACAATTTATGGCTTTATGTTCAAATTTTTTACAGGTAACAATATCCATAAAAAATATATATATATGTACCCGGTAGTGGATGTTGTTTGAGAATCTAACCACCTTGACATTTGATAATGTTGTCTCCTAAAGAAGTGTGGTTTCTGATAGATTGTTATTTGATTGTCCCTTTATTTTGCCATATGTACTTTTCTGGCAATGTTTTTTGCAGCTATTCATTTGATGTTGAAGTGTTGCTCAAATTTTTATTCTCAAATTGATGTGAGTCGTCATCCTCTCCCCTAGCAAATTTTACAAAGGTGATTGTCCTTTTATCCTTTACCTTGGATTTATTGGATTCTCCTTCATAGCCCAACCCAGTCTTTATGATTGGAGATCTCTAAGCATTTAATATCACATCCAGTTTTTCAGACCCTTGTATTTGTTGAATATTCATGTTTAGTTCAATTTGAACCTTCTCTAGCTTCTTCTCCAGACTTACCACCTCTTATTCTAGCGTTTCACACTTATGGCTTTTCTCTTTTATTTGTTGCATCAAAATGTCTTCCAACTTCTTTTTTAGAAAATTATATATTACAGAGCAATGGAACACATAAAATATTGCATAAATATAAACACATAAAACACACAAAAAAAGAGAGGCACAAATATATGTGGTTCACCCAATTTGGGTCATGTCCACGGAGAAACAATCAGTCCTACCTTTTATATTATCCAACAAAATGAAAAGATGCAACCTTCAACAAATCCGCTCTAACTCCCTCTTCGCTCTCACACAATCTCCTCTCTCTTTCTCACTCAGAATACACATATACATAGCTGCAATACAATTCCCTCATATATAGCAAGGGGTTGTCTTCTAGGGCAAAAAAACCCCTAAATTAAACATAACATCTACCATCAGATTTCCACCTAATGAACGACCCATATTGACTATGAAATTACAACATTGTACAAGGCAATTTTACATCTATTGTTAGCTTCGGGGGGGGGGGGGGGGGCTCCTAAAGATCATTGTCATTCCCCCCTTGTAGTGGAAATAACGGGTGGCACAAAATGGGGTCCAATGTGGCGATACCTTTGAAAAAAAGAAGATAATCAGTCTCCACATCCAACAATCTCCCATTGGGAGACTGACTATAACAACTCCACCGCTGCTTCATTTGTTGGACAATGACTCCACTTTGGACCTCGTTGTTTCTCATCTTCATCATCATACTTGAAGACCAATTAAAACTGAGCAGAGTCTCAGTTTCTCCCTGGTTACAACTATTGTTAACATATCTGTAGAATTATGGCTAGTGTGTATCTTTTCCAGCTTCAACTATCCATCTTCTAACACTGACCGTATGAAATGGTACTTGAGCTGTATATGTTTAGTCGTGGAATGAAATGTAGAGTTCTTTGCAAGATGTATGGCACTCTAGTTGTCATTGTATAACCTACCCAACTCCTGCTTCTTACCCAATTCATCTAGAAACCTTTGTAACCAAATCATTTCTTTGCTAACCTTTGTAGCAGCAACATCTTTGCTTCTGTCATTGAGATTGCAACAACACTTTGCAATTTTGAAACCCAACTGACAATTGTTCCACCTACATTAAACACATAACCTGTGGTGCTCCTTTTGTTATCTCTATCACCCACAATATCTGCATCAACATATCCCTGTAGAGCAATGTTTGAACCACCAAAGCATAATGCTTGATTTTTTGTACCTCTCAAATACCTGAGAATCCACTTCACCACCATCCAATGTTCATTTCCCAGATTGTTCATGTGCCTACCTACAACTCCCACTGCATGTGCAATATCAAGCCTTGTGCAAACCATTGCATACATTAAGCTTCCAACAGTTGATTCATATGGAACTTTAGATATATAACCCATTTCTTCCTCAGTCTTGGGACACACCTCCTTACTTAGTTTTAAATGGCTAGCCAAAGGTATACTAATTGGTTTCACATTCTGCATATTAAATCTTTTCAACACCTTTTATATGTACTCACTTTGAGACAATGTTAATTTTCGATTCTTCCTGTCTCTAGTTATTCTCATGCCAAGGATTTGTTTTGCAGCACCCAAATCCTTCATTGCAAATGAGTTTGCCATTTTTCTTTTGAGAACATTTATTTCCTGCATGTTAGAACCTGCAATCGACATGTCATCTACATATAATAACAATATAATATAACTGCCATCATTTTGCCTTTTGAGATAAACACAATGATCAGAAATGACATCTAGTATAACTTTGTTCAGACATAAACCTGTCAAATTTTAGATACCACTGCCTTGGAGCCTGTTTTAAGCCATACAAGCTTTTCTTCAACCTGCACACTAGTTTCTCCTTCCCTTTTACCTCATATCCTTGTGGCTGCTGCATATATATCTTTTCCTCCAAATCCCCATGGAGAAAGGTTGTATTTACATCTAACTGCTCAAGATGCAAATCTTTAGCTGCTACTAGACATAAAATAGTTTTGATTGAAGTCGTTTTAACAACAAGAAAAAATATCTCATCAAATTCTATACCCTTTTTCTGTGCAAACCCCTTCACCATTAGTCTAGCTTTATACTTTTTTCTACCTCCATCTTCTTCCTTCATCTTATAAACCCATTTATTTTGCAATGTTGTTTTACCTACAGGCAACCTGACTAAGTCGTAAGTCTGGTTATGTACTAAGGATGCCATCTCTTCTTTCATGGCTTGCTCCCACTTCTTCCTGGTTTCTACCTGCATTGCTTCTTCATAACATTTGGTTCATTCGAATCAGTGAACAATAGATAATATAATGAAGGAGAATATTGTTCAAAGGGTCTACTTATCTTGGTAGATCTTCTAACACCGCTTTCAGGTGTTTGAGGTGCTTGCTATTGTTGTGGTTGTTGTTGTTCTGACTATTGATCATTATGATTTTTAGGCACCTTCACTTTTTATGCGGTCTCATCAAGCATTGTGTATTCTCTATTTTCTTTTTTCTTGTTTCTTTTCCCACATCTGATCCTTATACAAAACCTTTTCATTGAATATGACATCTCTGCTCCTAATGATTTTGTGTTTTTCATAATCATAAAAGCGATAACCAAAATCAACAACACCAATCCAATAAATGTACATTTCTTTGATTTTGCCTCAAGCTTTGTTCTATTTTCTTTATTAATGTGGAAAAAGGCTTCACAACCAAAAGTCTTTAAAAATGAGTAGCTTACCTTTTTACCTGTCCATGCCTCCTCTAGAATACCACCATCCAAGGAACTTGAAGGCCCTCTGTTTATTAGATAAACATCAATATCTCCAACATCTGCCCAAAATTGTAAAGGCAATCCTGCATGCAATCTCATGCACGTATCACGCTCCATGATTTTCATGTTCATCCTTTCTGACACACCATTTTCTTGTGGTGTTCCTATAATTGTCTTCTCTTTGTGAATTCCATTCTCTAAACAGTACCTATCAAACCCTTTACTGCAATATTCACCTCCATTGTCTGATTTGAGACACTTCAACCTTTTTCCTGCCTCATTTTCAACCAAAGCTTTCCATTTCTTGAAAGTATCAAATACATTAAATTTATTCCAAATATAATAAATCCAGGTTTTTCTGGTTGCATCATCAATAAAAGTAACATAATAATGGGAGTCACCAAGAGATGATACATGAGCAGGTCCCCATACATCTGTATGGACAAACTCTAAATTTTCGCTCTTATTTTCTTTCCTAACTTTGAGGAATTTGACTCTCTTCTATTTTCCATAAACACAACCCTCACAGAATTCCAAATCAACATGCTTCAAACCTGGAAACAAATTTCTTGAGTGAAGAATTTGCATCCCCTTCTCACTCATGTGCCCGAACCTATGATGCCACATTGCCGTATCTTCTCCTGTAGAGGTTAAAGCATTAACATAATTAAAAATACCATGGCATAAATACAATGTATCAACCCTTTCTCCTTTTTCTATTACCAGGGCTCCTTTAGTGACCTTCCAAGTTTTATCTGTAAAAGTAGTTACACAACCTTCACCTCCTAACTAACCTGTTGAAATTAGTTTTTTCTTCATATCTGGAACATGCCTTACCTCCTTCAGCAGCCATTGATTTCCATTTTGCTGCTTTATGAAAATTTTACCCATTCCAATGATTTTACATGGTTTATCATCACCCAATCGAACCTGTCCAAAATATCCTTGAACATAATCATGAAAATGTTTCCTATCATGTGTGGCATGGAATGAGGCCCCTGAATCTACCACCTAGGCATTAATAATATTTTCTAGTGAAAGAATCAAAGCATCTTGCAACACATCACATGTCACATTCGTTTCATGATTGTTTTCTTGTTGTGCTTCTTCTTCTTTCCCCTTTCGAGACTTGCAATATTTCTTCAGGTGTCCTTTCTTCCTGCATTTCCAGCACACTATCCCCGATCTAGACTTGGATCCGCCTTTCCTTGACTTACTGCGATATCCTGAGCTTTTTCCTCTTTCCATTTTTCTTCCCCTAGTCTATGTAGTCAAAGAATTACTTGATGTCTCACCGGAGCTTTTATGTCGCATTTCCTCGCTAAGGATTGCACCGACAACATCATCAAACTTTAAGGTACTAGATCCAGAGACAAAGTTACTAATGACCATAACTAAACCATTCCAGCTTTTTGGCATTGAGCATATAAATAACAGAGCCCCAACTTCACCATCAAAAGTTACCCGTACAGAACTTAACTGACTAGTAACTGTATTAAATTCATTTAAATGGTCAACAACAGATCCACCTTTTGACATCTTCATATTAAATAAACGCTTCATAAGGAACACCTTATTTGAGGCTGAGAGTTTTTTCATATAGTTTGGCCGATACTGACATTAACCCCTTTGTTGTCGTTTCCTTTGAAGTATTATATTAAAGGCTACTGACGCTGCTAGGTATAGCTGTATTGTTCCAAGTGCCTTTCTATCAAGAATATCTCATTCTATGTCTGTCATACTCGTCGACTTCTTTGTCTTTCCGCTCAATGGTAGGTACAAATCTTTCTGATACAAATAATCTTCCATATGGTAGTTTTGGTTGTTAATTTTTTCGACCCTAAACCTACCACCTTCTGCCATTGCTCCCACTCGAACAAGGGATCCTTCTCTCTTGTGAGTTTATCAACCAAATAGACCTTCGGCTCTGATACCAATTATTAGGGAATTATATATTACAAAGCAATGGAACACATAAATATTGCAGAAATATAAACACGAAAAACACATAAACCAAGAGAGACACATATATATGTGGTTCACCCAATTTGGGCTACGTCTACGGAGAAACAGTCAGTCCTTCCTTTTATATTATCCAGCAAAATGAAGAGATACAACCTACACCAGATCTATTGTAATTCACTTTTCGCTCTCACACAATCTCCTCTTTCTTTCTCACTCATAATACACATATACATAGTCGCAATACAATTCCCTCATATATAGCGAGGGGTTGCCTTCTAGGGAAAAAAAACCTCTAAATTAAACATGACTTCTACCGTCAGATTTCCGCCTAATGAATGGCCTAGATTGACTACGAAATTACAACATTTTACAAGACAATTTTAAATCCCTAGACCCCCATTGCAGCGCAAATAACGGGTGGCATTGCCGCCACATTACGAAATGGAGTCCAATGCGGCAATATCTCTGGATAAAGAATATAATCAAGCTCCACACTCAACATTCTTTGCTTCTTCAAGTTAAACTTTCAACTTGATAATGTCTTCTAAATTTTATTATTCCTTTACATATTTCAATAGGATCTCTTTATGCTTAATATTATTTAGTTTAAACCTTTATATTTCATCTAGGGCATTGATTTACTCGCCCTCAAGGTCTACCTCACCTTCCTCTTCTTCTGCATATTCTTGGCAATCCTTTTCGAGTTATTCCAAGGCCATCAACATGAATTCATTGGTTCCATCTTCACTAGAGAATTCATTGGAACTTTCAGATCCACTGCTATCTTCTTGAGCATAGAAATTTTTTCTTTTAAATTTTCTCTCTTTCTGCATTTTATTAGACTTGTTATTCTCTTTCCCTTTAGGCTGATTTTTTTCTTTCTTATAAGGACATTTTGAAGCATAATGCCCCACTCTTACACAATTAAAACACTAAAATTGAAGTTTTCCTTTATACTTACCTTTTCCTTTCTTCAACCTTCTAACAAATTTTGCTTCTTCCTCATCAAAATTTGAACACAAACATTATTTTTCTTCTATGGACTTGTCTGCCTTGAAAGTTTCCTATCTAGTGGTTGCCTTCCCTTTTGGAATTTTCATCTCATATGTTATCAAAGAGCCAAGTAGTTGATCCCTATTCAAAGTCTCAAAGCTTGTTGTCTCTTCTATAGCTGAAACCTTAGGATTGAATTTAGAAGGTAATGACCTCAATATTTTCTAAACTATTACACTTTCTTTAATTGTTTCTCCTATACCCATCATGATATTTACGACGTCATTAACTCTTAAAAAGAATTTGACTATATCTTCATCTTCATTCATTTTTAAGGTCTCAAACTGCGTTCTATACATTTGTAATTTAGCCATCTTCACCTTTTTATCTCCTTCATGAATATTTTCTAATTTAACCCAGATATCTTTGGTTGTCTCACAATGCATTGATAAATTCAGACTCACATAGACCACTCAAAATTGCATTCATAGCTTTTCCATTAGCTGTAAAATTTAGTTTGGCATATTTGTAATTAGTCGTTTCCTTTGGCTCTTCATACATATCATCACAACAACCCAAACTTCTATTCTTAGAGACATTAAATATGTCTTTATTCTCACTTTCCAGAAGGCATAGTTTGTACCAATAAATATAGGGGCTTTATTTGTTGAGCATCTTTCTTGACTGGCCATTTTATTGACTTTGGACCTGTTGACAAGGTTAATCCTCTCCGCGGGCATAAACAATCTCTTTATGCTTAATATTATTTAGTTTAAGCCTTTCTATTTCATCTAGGGAATTGATTAAGTCCCCCTCAAGGTCTACCTCACCTTTCTCTTCTTCTTCATATTATTGGCAATCCTTTTCGAGTTCTTTCTAGGCCATCAACCTGAATTCATTGGTTCCATCTTCACTAGAGGATTCATTGGAACTTTCAGATCCACTGCTATCTTCTTGATCATAGAAACTTTTTCTTTTGAATTTTCTTTCTTTCTACATTTTATTAGACTTGTTCTTCTCTTTCCCTGTAGGCTGATTTTCTTCTTTCTTATGAGGACATTTTGAAGCATAATGCCCCACTCTTACACAATTAAAACACTTAAATTGATGTTTTCCTTTGTACTCACCTTTGCCTTTCTCCAACCTTGTAACATAAAAATCTGAGCATAAACATTCATTTTCTTCTATGGACTTATATGCCTTAAAAGTTGCCTATCTAGTGGTTGCCTTCCCTTTTGGAATTCTCATCTCATATGTTGTCAAAGAGCCAAGTAGTTGATCCCTATTCAAAGTCTCAAAGTTTGCTATCTCTTCTATAGTTGAAACCTTAGGATTGAATTTAGAAGGTAATGACCTCAATATTTTTTGAACTATTACATTTTCTTTAATTGTTTCTCCTATACCCATCATGATATTTATGGCATCATCAAATCTTAAAAATAATTTGACTATATCTTCATCTTCATTCATTTTTAAGGTCTCAAACTGCGTTCTATACATTTGTAATTTAGCCATCTTCACATTTTTATCTCCTTCATTATTATTTTCTAATTTAGCCCAAATATATTTGGTTGTCTTGCAATGCATTACTTTGATAAATTCAGACTCACATACATCACTCAAAAGTACATTCATAGCTTTTGTAGCTATAAAATTTAGTTTGGCATATTTGTCATTTGTTGTTTCCTTTGGCTCTTCATACCCTATCATCACAACAACCCAAACTTCTATTCTTGGATACATTAAATATGCCTTCATTCTCACTTTCTAGAAGGTATAGTTTGTACCAATAAATAGAGGGGCTTTATTTGTTGAGCATCCTTCTTGACTGGCCATTTTACTAACTCAGTACCTGTTGACAAGGTTAATCCTCTCTATGGACAGAGACGATCCCTCGAGCCCAATGAGTGGGCCTAGCAACTGAAGCAACGATCAACTAGACAAATAAATACATGAACATATATATTTTGGGAAGATGAACCAGTAGTTGTATATTATTAGGAAATAAAGGGAAGCTTACAACCAAAGCCTTGATGTTGAAATGATCTCCTTGAGTGGTAATCCAAGTCCAAGCCAAGAAAAACTCCAAGAACTCCTTCTTCAAGTCGAATGAATAGCCTCTAGGCACAAGCTTAGCATAAGGGTGCAAATAGACATAGACCAACCATTTGGGAATGGGAGAAGAGGAATTTATAGCTTAGGAGAGGGAGTTAGGACTTCTCCAAAGATAGGATTAAGCCCACATCTCAAGGAGGTAGCTCATAGAGATAAGACAAAGAGATTAAGATAGGACGATTCAACCTCATCTATGCGAAACCACCTCTAGCTCGCCGCTCAGGAAGCTTCTAGATAATGAAGCTTCTTATCTCCTTTGGGAAAATTACCTTTTTGGGATCATCATGGGTATGCAAGGGAACAGAGCGATGCCATCGCGGGTCAAACATAGTGCAATAGGCGACTGCCGTTGTTTTAAGCCTCATAAGAGAGATAACACTCATTTTAGGGTTTTAAGAGCTATTTCTTCAGGGAAAGCTCAAGACATTTTCCAAACAAAGTCATAGGAGGGATCTGAGCTGTATACATGGATGAGTATGTTGTATAATGGTCATGTTTCGGGCACTTAGGGGTATATCACAATGAAGTGTAGGAGGCATGACAAAATACTGTGTAATAGGATCTCCTTCTAGTTGTTAGACTTCTACTGAAGGAATCAACTCTCATACCAATTAATATTTATGATTGCGAATTACTGAGAGGGGGGTGAATCAGTAATTCAAAATTCTTTACTTTTGCTCAACTTAATTTTCTTCTTATGCGACTATTGGTTTATATTCGTGCTTTATTATTATTGAATTCCTTTTGCAGGTGTCAAAGGGAGAAAAATGCATATTTATTTATCAAGAACATTCACACATCATTCAAGAACCCACACATGAAGACACCAAATATAAGTGGAAACCACGAAGGGAGAAAACCATGAATTTTAGGTTGAAAGTGATGTGAAGGCAAGCTATTACTCCTTATTACATCAGATTTTTTGTAGGCTCCAACCTACAAGAGGCTCCTACCTCAAAGGAAACTCCAAATCCCACACACTTTTTGTACGCTACAACCCACAAGAGGCTCCTACCTCAACAGACTACCACCTGTTCTTTTTCAAGCTAAAACATAGAAAGGGACAAAATTCTCTCAATCACAACATCAAATCACAAATGTTGGTTACCTCATTTACAGTTTTGTTGTCGAGTCTATTGGTACACCACTTCTTCTTTTCCACTTTGTGTCTCTTATGTTGTTGCTCATCAAATTCCTTATGTAGATTGTTTCACCTCTCAAAGGTCATTTTTCCATTCCACATTGTATATTTTATAAGCAAGCCTTATTAGTTGCTTGTATTCTTTGCAAGGATATGAAATGAGGCATTTTCTCCTGGTCTTCAAAACACTGTTCACAAGCTTGTCTCTTCATTTTTAGTTCTAAACACAAATGTTGGTTACCTCATTTACAGTTTTGTTGTCAAGTCTACTGGTACACCACTTCTTCTTTTCCACTTTGTGTCTCTTATGTTGTTGCTCATCAAATTCCTTATGTAGATTGTTTCACCTCTCAAAGGTCATTTTTCCATTCCACATTGTATATGCCTTACTGGTTGCTTGTATTCTTTGCAAGAATATGAAATGAGGCATTTTCTCTTGGTCTTCAAAAAACTGTTCACAAGCTTGTCTCTTCATTTTTAGTTCTAAAAACAATTTGTAACATAAACTAGAGCTGAAATAAAATAACTCAACCAATAATGATTATCTTGTATCATACATTTTGTGTTCAATGAAAACATATATTTTTCAGCTTGTGTCTAAATATTTTATGTTCCATTTGACAATGCTTAGCCTTCACATTGATTAGCACAGCCTTTGCACTTCACGTCACTTTCAGCCTTTTAAAATAATGACATTCAACATAATTTATCACCAATGAGGTTAATTACATCAATGCTAATATTTCCAACAGAGACCCCTACACCTAGATGTTGTTTAAACCTGTAGAATGCATATTTGTGACATGTGTTGATGAAATGCCTGTCATGGCTAGTAGGGGTACAATCAAGTCCTTGTTCAAGTAATTATATTTGTATCATTATTTCATTGTTATCTTTCATTTATGGAAGTGTCATGGAGTTCTGGGCAATGACCTGAGCCCTTGGCCTGAAAAGTGGCACAAAATTCAGAGTTGTGGGCACATTACTGCTTGGTAAAGTCCCCAGTTGCAGGGATACCCATGTTGTGGGAGAAACTAGAGGGTCCTAGTCACACTCATGCCCATGTCATGGGAGCGACTAGGGAATTAATGCAGTAAAAACTTAGTTTGTCTAAGGGTCTAGTCACCTGGAAGGTTTGGATGGCTCTTGGGGGTTCTGCAGTAGGTCTGGAAGGTCTGTGTTGTTGTGTTATGTCTGTTCCACTTCCTTAACTCACACATAGGGAGTTGAATCATATCATAGTAACTCTTTGTCACATGCTTACCCCAGTTGGTTGGCTACTTTAGTAGATGTGGGAGGAGGGTGTTACAATATTGTATCGAGAACAAAACCTCCTCTTTGCATTTCTTCGCCCACTAAGATATCTGCACAAATGTCTAAGCCAAGAGTCTGCATCAAAAGAAATTCAAGGCAATTTTTTAGGGTATTGCATTTCCATGGGTGAATTTTCCAAAATTAGCATTGGTTCAAAACATAATCTATGACTATATTTGTTTCTTAACCTTCCATGGTTATAGCCCGCTAAATAGTCCATTTCAAAACATAATAGAAATGCCAATATGCACTTCTTGATTCCAAGTGGTAAGAATCACATTAAGTGGCAATGTTTTTTTGTTGAATGATTATGTTTGTATGGTGAAGTGTAGACCTTAAAAGTGTATATATGGTAGTTATCCATTCAACCCAAGCCAAATTTCCCTATAATGATATTGTAAAGAGTTTCTATCAATCCTCGTGCTAGTTGCGGCCTTACAAGTAAGTTGAAATTTGTGTATGAGTGTAAGTACTAGATTGATATCAATGCAAAACATAACCTGAGGCTTTGGTCTCTTTAATGCCAAATTCCCACAGTTGGGACATTGGACATTTTTTGTAGCTTGGTCTAACTTTTTTTCAAATATATGGCTACACAATACATGAACATTTATTTTACCCCACATTATAATTATTAGGACAAATGAACACATAGTAAGTTAAAACAATTTTGGAAGATGAAGTGTTTTGCCTTCCCTAAGGTTTAATAATTCAATTCTTCCATTGTACCAAGGTTGTTAACCCTAATAGGAATAACAATGGAATCAAAGAAACTGGTAAAACACAGAACACAAACTAAGAGAAAGTGTACAAACAAAGAACAAAGTAGAACTGAAGCATTGCAAGAAAGAAGTGGTCATCTTGATGCGCATATGACAAACCTGGATGGGCAAATGTATCACATTATGCAAATGCAACAAACATTAACTGCTAGATGCAATCCCATAAGTGAAATCAGAGATAACACAGATATGTCAATACATTTTGTTAGGCCGTAATGATCTAGGTTTCCAACATCTAGCAACATCTCAAACTACCAGCCTGCAGGTTCCCCTGTGCAGCAAGGTTGGAGACAGATTTACTCATAAACGAGGAGGATTACACTGGACACGCTCATGCTAAAACATCTAAAAGGATCAATTTGATTTTTTTTACAACTACGAACAATATGCAAAACATCTCATTATTGACAACAAAATATAATTCCAAAGTTACTTCACTCTCCGTGTACACAAAAATTTAGTCAATTCTTGTTAATAAATAATGATCAATTTTGTTCATAAAACAACAAAAAGGTTGCCTAATGTGAAAAATATAACAGAGAAACCAAAGTTATGTGACCTTCAAAATAATGCACAAAGTAATGTCATATGGATAATTGCATTTTCTCATAGAATAACACAAAAGTTGTCTAGATTAATGTAAACTATAGTTTAGGGAGTGTCGTGAACCAGATCTTTCAAGACAATATTCAGATTGGTCTCAAGTTCACTGTCACTTCTATAAGTGAACTTATTGCAAGCTTCTGTTGTATTGATCAAAATATTATCAATCGATGGGTTGTCAAAATGAGGATGACGAGATGTCAAAATTGAAAACTTTGGGAGGATCCAAAAATTTAGCCCTTCTAACTTCCATGACAATCCTTTGATCAAGAGTGTACCTAAACATTGGAAGGAAAGTAATATTTCATTTGGATTGTGTTGAAATCGGTTGGTAGGAGATTATCTAGACCAATCAAAAGGAAATATGTATAGATAGTCTGCCAAAGACCATCATTCAAACAAAAAACTTCTAGGTACATCAATTGTTGGAATCCAAATCCAATTACTTGTTAGAACATTATTTATAATTGCAATAGCCACATAAAATTTCAATAAATTGAAACTTTATTACAAAGAAGAAATCTAAACATATGAAAAGTTGATGTGCATTAGTAACCCTACAAAAATCTCAGATATAATTCTAAATAATAAAATGAACTAAACAAGAGACCAACATGCAACTAAATGAGATTTAGAGGCACAAAGCGAAGCAAATGAAGCCAACTCAATATGTGATTGAAGGTTGGGGAATCAAATCACTTGAATCTTGACTATTTAGAGTTGAAGAGGATTATATTGTTTGTTCTACCTGTTAGCTATGCTATGCAGCGCTGACTTTCTAAGATCATGGAGGAGTTCCAGTCTGTGTGATGGTGTCTTCAAAGGGGCCCCTCATGGGTCATTTCCCTTTTTCTTTTATCCCGCTTTCTCTCCGCCACCTCCATTCCTCTATTTTTCTTCTAAACCTGATAGATTAACCCCCTTTGGCCTTAGCCCTAAGCCCTAAGCCCTAAGCGCAAAGCCCAAACCCACCATAGAACCTCACTCATATGGCCCTGCGCACTCATAAACCCCACGTTTCATCATCGTCGTTGATCTTCTCCGTCGATCTAACGGCTCTTGTCGCATCCGATAAGTGACCTACTCGATCATTTCTCCACAGTTAGATCATCTCTGTAAAGATCCAACAGCCTTCGATTTTATCGCGCCAACAATGTGATCGAACGCTAGCGCGCGATGAGAGTGGTTTTTCTCTCTCATCTGTTGCTACGTGTCAATTGCTGAATAGAATCGCATGACCCCGAGCTTTTATCGCTTAGTGCCCGAAAGTGGTGCAATCAATACCATTTATCACCACCAATCCGCCCCACCCGTTAAACGTTCGTGCAGCTTCGTTGCCCGATGACCGTCTGATCTGTCCGCCAAAGATCTAACAGCCCTGACTCACCCCACTCTCACCTCGATTGATAGCCTTTGTCGAAGCCATCTCTGCTGTCCATTCTCCTAATCCGACGACCATCCTTCCCGTTCACCCACATCATCTGTTTTCCCATGAATCCCACATCCTTGATCACTCTGTTGCCCGAAGAAGGAGATGACCAGCTCCGCCAGTACCAATCACACTCATTCCCCAAGCACCATATTTAATAGAAAGCATGGCCAGGGGAGAAAAGGACAAGCATGATCATGTAACATGATTTATCAGTCATGGACTCCACTGATACGAGCACTCCAACCGCCTAAAAGGACAGCACAACACCTGAACAGATCAGATTCACTCACTAAAGCAAGCAAACACGTTCAGACACTTCCTGAGGCAGTTAAATGTGGTTGGTGGTCCATTGTGACCCCTCCATACCTAAGCGACCAAGTGCCCTTGTAATGTAAATCTATAAATACCAAAAACAAGATTTAATTAAGGTTGGCATTTGATGTAAGGTTCAACTTTTGGAGACTGTAGATATTTTGTGACTTGCAGCGTCTTGTCTTCATTTTCAGCTAATACAAGCTTCTTTTGTTGTTAACTGCTCACTTTCCATTTCCCTCTTTTCCAAGCTTGTGCCTGATATGTTGTGTTCACGAGCTCTTGATGTTTAGCACTAGATAACTGTCATCTTATCTCTGTGTTAGAATCTTATATGCATCATTGAATAGGTTGCTCAGGTTTCTTTCTATTTAATGCAGGAGAGTTGTTATCCTGTCTTTGCATTAGTGGATTAGATTTATAGGTTTCTTTACTAGTTGCAGCCAGCCATCACATGGTATTGTGCATCTGCTGGTGTGGTTAGTATTCTCCATATTCACCCAATATCTAAAACTGTGAGCATTGGTCGTCTAAAGCCTTGTAGTCTGAGGGTGTTCACGCATGTCTGGAGTGAAACAAAGTAGAAGTGGTTATCTGGCTTGAACAAAACATAATTCCTTCCATTAAACCTGCAACAATAGTTGAATTTATATGTTACCAGGCATATCCGAGCTACAACCTAGGAGAGTTTCTCGGAATCCTAACACTACCCATGTCGCCAACTCAATCTGTGATTGAAGGTTCGAGAATCAAACCACTCGAGAACAAACTAAAAGAAAGCGTATAAATAAAGAACATACCAGAATTGAAGCACCGCAAGAAGGATGGCCAAATGTTTCGCTTTATGCAAATGTAACAAACGTTAAATGTTGCATGCAATCCCATAATTGCAATCAAGGATAAAACAATTTCTTCATCTAAATACATTTTGTTAGGCCATAATGATTTGAGTTTCCAACATCTAGCGACACCTCAAAATACCAGCCTGTAGGTTCCCCTAGGTAGTAGGGTTTGAGGCAGATTTACTCATAGACGAGGAGGATTACACTGCACACATTCATGTTAAAACATCTAAAAGGTTCAATTTGATTTTCTTACAACCACGAACAATATGAAAAATATCTCATTATTCACACTGCAAGATAATTCCAAAGTTTCTTCACTCTCTGCCTACGAAAAAATTCAATCAATTATTGTTGATAAATGATGATAAGTTTTGCTCATAAAATAACAAAATAGTTGTCTAATGTGAAAAACAATAGACAAGTTAGAATTATATAACCTTCAAAATAATGCACAAAGTAATGTCATATGGACAATTGCATTTTCTCATATAATAACATAAAAGTTGTCCAAATTAATGTCAAATATAGATGGAGACGCAAAAATATGAATTATATAACCTTCATAGTGGGATCATCAAATCCATCTCTTTGGTGTCGATACTTCAAACACTCTCAAGGATTTTTTATACTATGGCATTGGGCATTGAATTTCCAATTAGAATTTTAGAATTGTTGAAGTTAGCAACACCATTAAAGGAAGGATGATTCCCATTCCTTCTTATTCGGGCAAGAAGATGTTGTTGCAATTGCCTTTGTTGAGTTTCTATTCCTACTCTTTCTACTGCCTATCTTCCTATGGTTTCTAGAGGGGGTTAGGTTTAGATTTTGATGTGATAAGTATATGAAGGAAACTATGTAGTCTGCAAGGCTTGCTACCCATCTCTTGCAAAGCAAAGATTGAGGAACAAAGAAAAGATGCTAAGGAATGGGGTTCCTTGGGACAATAATGGACATCAAATGAGTTGTATAAGATATGATGACCAGAATGACAAAAGAAAATATGCGTAACATGGAGGAGAAAAAATATTGATTTTGTCTCGACCTCCAAGCAGGAAATTTTGATCGATACTTGGCATTGGGAAAATGTACATACCATTTCTCAGATGGAATGAACAATACAACTCTCTAAAGAATTTCCTTAAACATCTATACAAAACCAACTAAAATCTCTGCTTCAAAACTCCACCAAATTTCAACTAAAGAAATGCAAACTTAATAATCAATATAAGTGACAAAGAACTAGGGAATTACGTGGTTAGTGTAAATACTCAAATTAACATGACGCGGTTCCATCTTCACCTAAATATGTGTAAACTGCAAAATATTAACATAAACAAGGAATTATATTCAAATAGATATATGGCACTTACCCATCTGGCTTTGCACCTTCACTACCTAGACCAACATGTCTTTCTTTGTGTGTTTCCTCACTGATAGAGCTTTAACACAATGGTTGATGAGATAGTGGTAATGTGCAAACCTAAATACTATGGAGACCTATGAATGTACATTATTGTTTTGGATGTTGGTTATCTCAAATCTCTCAAGCACCTGTTAGGGTTTAATGATTTTCACCTTTTAACACCATTGACGAGGTTTTGTCTTGTTAATCCATGCAAGATGATGTTGGATTCACTATGGACGGAGGGCTAACTATCGATTTCCTGATGAAATTAAAGGTTTGGAGTTCAGTACATGTAGCTTCACTTGTCCATTAACTATTAGGCATGACATATTAGAATATATAAACTCATGGATACAAACACATCTTAGGAACCGTAAGAGATAATCGTAAGTACAATGTTATGGCTAGGTTATCATCAAAATAAAGATTGGCCTAATAACCCTAGGAAAATCAACTGCTGTCACAGTTGGAAAGCCTCTATATTTAAACTGTTGCTTTTTTAGTCATAGGACAGTGTCCCTAAATGTTATCTGATGCCATGCATTTCAAATATATGTGCATATTCCAATACAACCAACATAGAAAGGATTCCCTCTTGGGTTGTCCGTGGACAATCAATATCAAGGGTAAGTTTTGGAGATTAATCTCAAGTGATTGAGATCAATTCTAGATATGGATGTAACAACAAAGCAAATGAAATGAATGAAAGAGTGTGCATCTTAAGCAAGAGGAATTCAAATTAAGTGCACAATGAACTTCCATGATGCTGCAAATGGAAATTTAGTCAACACAACCAAGAGATTCAAAGAGCTACAACAAAACACAATTGCATCGAATAACATATTACCTAAGATAGAATTAGAGACTTGGTCTAAAGATATAATTAGATGCATGCATCTATAATGTATTATACAATAACATACTATCAGAGAAAAAAGGATTACGTTGATGAAGATATAGGACAACTGGGTATAAAAGTGTGATGTAGGTCCTAGTGTAGTAGGGCCACATGACCCATGGCCATAATAAATCTTGCACGAGGAGGCCTGTAATAAATTACCTTCAACCTCGACATAGGATACTTGAGCAATATAAAATCAATTAAGGTCTTGGCTACTTAGAGTTGAAGAGGATTACTATGTTTGGATTACATTGTTTGTTCTACAAATGTAACCAGTCAAAGCTAGTAACAATATTGTCTTTCCAGATCAAGGGGAATCCAATAACAAAGTCATTTTGCACCATATGTGCAAGGATGTGGTGTAAGCAGTAACCAATGTTTCAGAAAGAAGCCTTCAGGACTAGTAGTTTAGGCAAAAAGATTGTCAAGGAGTCAGGGAGATTTGATATAGATTTTCAAGACCAATGGTTCTAGGTCAGGGAAAAAGACTGTTAAGGATTCAAGAAGACTTGGTACACATTAACAGTAATTGCATAAGCATTTTCTTTATTAGTGTAACTTGAATAAAAGTGCAGATCACTAATGAATTACCGTGATGGTTTTTAGATCCCACTCGTGTCTTCCAGATCGTGAGATTTATTTATTTAGGGAGAGCTCTGCTACCAATGTAAGTACAAAATGCTATGGTGGGGTTATCATCAAATCTACACAAGGAGTTTGGCCTAATAACCATAGGAAAATCAATTATTGTCACAGTTGGAAAATCTCTCCGTTTGAACTAATGATTTTCCAGTCATAGGAGGGTGTCCCTAAATGCTATCTGATGCCATGGATTTCAAAGATTTGTGCATATTCCAAGACAATCAGCACATAAAGGATTCCCTCTTGGGTTTGTCTATGCACAATGAACAATGAACTATCATGATGTTGCAAATAACAATTTAGTCAACACAACCAAGAGATTCAAAGAGCACAAGTTTCTCTGTAGCATTTATGAGGCTAAGCATGATTGACATGACTGTGGATCTTTCTGTTGCATGATCTAGTGTTATGGTTGCAGGTACACATATAGGGGCTCTGTTAGGCCAACAACCTAGACTCAAATGCACATGCCCAGAAGCAGAGCCATAAACAAGATTATTAAGCGGGGGAGTATCTTACTAGCTACTGATAGATTTTTGTCACAATGGTTATGGGAGCATAGTAGGCCATGGAGACCAAAGAGTAAAGTAGAACAAACATGTATGGTCGACCATGACTTCACTAATAACAATTCTTTCTAAACTTGTAGCCATCAGTCTACGTGGACTAGGTTCCCTTGGAAACTAGGGAAATGACAAATGCCTTGCCTAAACTGACACCACTTCTGATGCCTTTACCTATGCCTCTACTACGTGGTGATATTTTGCTCTTTATTTGTTTTTTGTTGTTTGTTTGTTTTATTTTGTTTTTGTTTTTGTTTTTGTTTTTTGTTTTTTGTTTTTTGTTTTTCCCAGCTCAGGCTATAAGTACTTATCTAGAGTCGGGGGAATCCTCTAGTTGGTTGAGGAGGAACTTCAACTTTCGTTGTTCCAAAATTGTTTTCACCTTGCCGACAAAAGCCACAAATTCATTATTCCAGGTTAGGAATAGGACGAATGGCAGTGGGGGGTTGCCAAAGGGGAGGACAAAATATTTAGATTAGGAGGGCAGGGAAGGAGGATGCGGGAATTATCTGGACAAAGGAATTAGCCATTCAAGGCAAGGAAAGAAAGGCCAAATCCCCGCTCTTAAATATTCATGAGTGGCCCAACCAACAACCAATGCACCAATGGCTCTAGCCCTTCCCTAAATGTCTCTATATATCTGCTCTATTCCTTTATATATTTAGAAGGTTCAATCACTATGATTGGCACTATACCAAGGTCCAATTGCTCACCCCCCACAAATGGCACCCCACCCACAAGTGCCCCCCTTCAGCGTTGTACCCTGCACTACCTTTGGCGAGTGCCTCGTCTTTGTATAAATTCTAACCATTTATTAGGGAGCATAAGCAACAAACTTGCTAAAACCTAGGCGTGTTTAACGGTGACAATTGATGATCTTAAGAATTGTTTTATTTTACCATAGCTCCCTACGATCCAGTCTCACCATGTGCATCAAAACAAGCAGAGGCTATAGTACAAAGCTTCTTTCTTGAAACATTTTCCATACAAAGGATTTTTCTAATTGAAATTGTCCTGAATTTTTTTTGTAGCATAAAATTGCATTTGGGTTTTTTTAAGATGCCTTGATAAGCCACAACACATACAACTTGTGGGTTTTTTGTAGCATAAGATTGCATTTGGGTTTGTTGAATCACACCCGACTTCAAGACGTGAGTAACATTCGTGAGCCTCAACAATAACTTCCTTGCTTATGTCTCCTTTACCAACAAGTCTCTTAACCTGCTCATCTCAGTTATACACAAAAAATTACCGTTGGATACATGTGGACACATGTGGAGGATTGTTGAGAAGTCTCCAACATGTGGCATCAATGGCATCCGACACCAACCGCCAACAATTCACTGGCACGACCAAACTTTAAAACTTTGGATATAAAAAATCTTTGCATACCACAAAACTTGCCCCAAGTAGACTTTGGATAAAATAAGGGTGTTGTCTACCGAGACCACAAATTCACTCAAACGACATATTTCTTATCGGAATCCGGTAAAAGAAATTAAAAAAATTAGAATATTGGAGTGTTTGAATAGTTTTTTGATTATGAAAATAATCCTGAAATTTAACTAGTAATATAACCTAGATTTTCAAAGTTTCTACCAAATTTTATCATAATCTTACATAAATTTCAATTATTTTCCAAACTAATTTATGAATTTTTTAAACTACACTTAAAATAAGTTTTGCAAAACATTCCTACAATGAGCTAAACCAAGTTTACAATAAAGGGTCGATTTTATTCCATCCAAAAACTTTCATACTTTTATTAAAATTTCAATGGATGAAAAATGGCTACAGCCCTAGCCCTAAAACAATTTAAAACAATTAATGTCCGACTCATATAGGTATAAACCCGTAAAAACATCAATCCGTTCTTAAACCAACCTAAATCTCGCGATGCCACGTTCTTTAGTTTCAGGCGTGGTAATTTAATGCATCTACCAATAAGAAGAAGATTACCAAAGTTCTGTGATTTTTAGGTTATCATTAGATAGGTAAAAGATGGACAAGATGTCACAATGTGTTTTTAAATTATGTTTTGGAAGAGGTAAAAGTTTTGAGAGCATTTTCAATTTACTTCAGTTTTGATAGTGGACATGTGAGCTGGGCTATATGGAGATAATTAGAGTTATTTAATCCTGCTCATTGTTTGGTGAATTTGAGATTCAAAGTTTGTCTACCAAATGTTTTACAACAAATTGACAACATTGGCTAGCTTAATGCTTGAATCTGCATCAGCTCTTGAAACGTCACCACTTATGGATTACCAGCAGAGAATAATAGCATATATATGGTTAGATGTTTTATTTTTCTTACTTATATTTTTACTGGTCTTGATGGTGTTGTTTTGGTTGTGGCGAATTTTAAGAAGAATTGATCACGCTCCTTTGGAAGTGCCAGCCCTTGATGCTCAATTGTGATGTAAAATATAGGAAGATAGAAACCTTTGCATTGTTGTATTGATAATAGTTGTTTTTTATTAACTTTTGGGAGTTGCAAAAACTTGTTTCCTTCACTGGTGAGAATATTAGAAGGATAATATATGATAAATAGTGCACGAGACATCGCTTACACAAAATATTTTGCTTATACTACCCTTCACTCTGTTTTTTGCTATCTCTGAAGGCGTTTATCTATCATTTGTATTGAATAAGGTACCATAGGGAGGTTGGTGTCCCTTCCTAAATGCAACAATTTTTCTGACCATAATGTTTTCTTGGAACTATGGAAGGCAAAAAAGTATAAATATTTAGCACGGAGAAAACTCAGCATAAAAGGTTTGAATGGATTGCTTGCCAGGGTGAATTCACGTGTACCTGGAATTTGTTTCTTTTGCAGTGACCTTATTTCCGGCTTACCACTGATTATTGAGAATTATGTAAAGAATGTGGGGTCTCTGCATGAAGTTCTTGTCATTGTCACAATAAGAAGGGTTCCAGTCAAGACAGTGCTTTTGTCAGAGAGATTTATGGTTGGAAAACTAGAGCCAAAGGGTGTATATAAATGCATAGCCCAATATGAGTACAATCTATGTGTTACAGGCCCAAGCCACCAAACGACACTTTTCCCATGTTGGGTCCCTTCAAATTCTGAATCTAAGAAGCCCCATAGGAGCAACAAAATGAAAATGATACCTAGAAAATCACTTTTCTTGCCTAAGCCACCAATCCTAGCAAGGCTTAAGGAGGACCAACGATAATTATAAGGATCCCATGCTTCCACTATACTCTCTATTGCTTTATGATCCAATATGTTTCTCATCTTATCTTTCCATTTTGTTTTGAATGTGGAGTCTTTACAGCCTGCAATATAGTATGCTCTAAGCCCTTGTAGCAATATTCAAAATGTGGCTACAGTTGCTTTACAGTATCTGTAGATGAGGGTATGCCCCCTTTGTCTGCTATGGCGGAGAGCTAGGATTTTGCTATGAGTACCTCGTAAAACTCACCCTCATATGTCAGTTGCAGTGTCCTATTTGGGGACAAGAACACAGGTCCTTGAGTTGCGGCCATGGTTTTAATACCAATCCTCTTTTGACTTCTTCCTTGCTTGGTAGCAATTTACAAAAAACTCTGTACCCCAACAACCAGTATGCTCGAAACTTGTTCGTATCAAACACTAATATATCCAAGGTTTTCAAATGGGCATCTCTGAAATTTTGGAAAATAAATTTAAGCATTTGGCAAGTTTTGGCCTGCTACTCATAAACATCAATCCGAAAAAGGGGTATGTGTTGTAGTATTTGTAAATGAGTAAACATTTAAATTTAGTTTTATATGAAAAAAAGATTTAGTATGCATAATGAAACATTAAATTAAAATAATAATAATAAAACAGTTTAATTGACATCTCATGTGAACTTAGTAGTGAAAAATGTCATTTTAATAGAGTTCTGGCAAGTTAAGGAAATTGTGCATCCCTATATCTACGAAAATTTCACCGAGAGTTGAATTGGGATATTAAAATCACATTCGAGGTTTTATCCAAAAGAAAGTTCATCACATCTCATATGAAGTTAGTAGTGAAAAATGTCATTTTAATAGAGTTCTGGCAAGTTAAGGAATTTGTGCATCCCTATATTTATGAAAAGTTCACAAGAGAGTTTGATTTCAGCAAGGAGTTTGATGGCTTTCACTTGTATTTTTTGAAACACCTAGTTGACAGAACCATGTAGTAGGAAAAGGACATTTAATTTTTAATCTCACGATGGTTTGTGATAGCTAGCAACCTTGTGTGCCCTCTTTAAAAGTGACAATTCATTCTTAAATATGTAACATATGGAAAAACAAAATCTTCAAATACAAAAAAAACTTAAAGTAATGTACAAAAATATGTTCACATAAACAATTACTACATGGATAATGGATAACCTCTATATGACATTAACTATAACTCATTATCATCCACCCTTGCTTTCAAGAATGTCCATTCACATGTTGCTATTTTTCCACACACTACTATTACTTATCCATATTCAAAACACACATAACTAATAGTTTCAAGTGTAACTCAATATCATCCACCCTTGCGTTCAACAATGTCCATTCCCATGCCACTATTCTTCTACACACTATTATTTATAAAATATCTATATTCAGCATACACATAACTAACAATTTCAATTGCAACTCTTTATCATCCACCCCTGCTTTCAACAATGCCCATTCACATGTCCCTATTCTTCCACACTCTATGCCTTACGGCGTTTCCTTTGCAACATTAATTGCAAATGCTAGTATAGGTATAAACCCGGAAAAACATCAATCCGTTCTTAAACCAACCTAAATCTCGCGATGCCACGTTCTTTAGTTTCAGGCGTGGTAATTTAATGCATCTACCAATAAACTTTACCCTGCTTCACCGCCTTCTGGTTTCGGCGGGGTAATTTAATGCATCCACCGATCTAATTAACCATTCTTTTCGCTGCAGCTACACCTATGCGTGCAAAACCACTGTAGTTCTTAATTGAATGCAGCGATGTTTAAATGGCGTATGAAAATGGGGGGCTTATTTTCATTTTGGTTGGGCTTGTTTTCCCGCTAAAGGGGTTACAATTCTTCACCTGCCCTGCCCTGCCTTTACTGCACAATAGCTCTATATTTTTCATTTTTCTGTTCCATCATTGAAGTTGCATTTTGACAAGAATGGAGTCTCGGAGTGCTCTGATAAACTTCAGGAAGAGGGAAAAATCGGCTTCAACTTCTGCCTCTCCGGCTAATTTGGTGGTCTCGTCCCTTCAACAGCAGCTCCAACTCAAGGTGGAAGCAAAAAGAATCAGCGGAGGAGAGATGGGTATTTGGGGAGTCATTCTTGAATCTGAATTTGGGTTTGAACAAGACTGTGAACAAGACTGGGAATGCTATGATATCTACAAGAAGAGGGAAAAATCAGCTTCAGTTTCTGGCTCTTCGGCTGATTTGGTGCTCTCTCCCTACTTTCAAAGCCAACCCCAACTTAGCCACGGCTCCGAAGTAATTATAAATTCACAAATGAGCAATGAAAGGAAAAGGTTGCCCAAGGGCAAAGCCAATGTGAAAACCAGGCCCATAGTTAAGGCTGGCGGAAACTTGGTTTCTCCTTATTTTGAAAAAGGCAACCGAGGCGAGCGCGAGGGCTTTGAAATAATTATCAAGTCACAACTGAGCAATGAAAGGAAAAGGCTTCCTAAGGGCAAAACCAATGTCAAAACCAGGCCCATAGTTACGGCCGACGGAAAGTTGGTTTCTCCTTATTTTCAAAAAGAGAACCGAGGCCAGGGCGACTGCTCTGAAATAATCATCGAGTCAGAAATGAGCAATAAAAGGAAAAGGCTGCCCAAGGACAAAGGCAACGTCAAAGGCAGGCCCATAGTTACGGCTGATGGAAAATTGGTTTCTCCTTATTTTCTAACAGATAACCAAGACGAGGGCGACGGCTCTGAAATGATTATCAAGTCAGAAATGAGAAATAAAAGGAAAAGACTGCCCAAGGGCAAAGGCAACGTCAAAACCAGGCCCATAGTTACAGCTGACGGAAAGTTGGTTTCTCCTTATTTTCAAAAGGAAAACCGAAGCGAGGGCGAGGGTCAAGGTCTTATGGGTATAATGGTCCGCAACAATAAGGTGCAGATGAAGGCAAAGACGCAGGCCCCGAACAATAAGAGGTTGGTTTCCCCTTACTTCCCCCATGGAGAAAATGACACTGTAGTGGCAAGCAAATCTGAAACAAAGGCTTTCCGTCACTTCCAAGGCGAGGGTGACGGCTGCATGGGTATAATGGTCTGCAACAATAAGGGGGAGACGAAGGCGAAGGCTCAGGCCCCAAACAATGAGATGTTGGTTTCCCCTTACTTTCCCCATGAAGAAAATGACACTGTAATGACAAGCAAGTCTGAAACAAAGGCTGCCCGTCACTTCCAAGTCGAGGACGACGGCGAGGGTGACGGTCGTATGGGTATAAATGTAATGGTCTGCAACAATAAGGTGGAGACGAAGGCGAAGGCGAAAACCACTGAGAAATTGGTTTCCCCTTACTCCGCCCATGGAGATAATGGCACTGTAGGCGCAAGCAAGCCTAAAACAAAGGCTTCCCGTCACTTCGAAGCACAGCAGGACCAGAGTTCCTTGCATTCGAAGAAAAAGAAGGGAGATGATGCCTCAATGGAAAAGAAGAGGCTGGTTTCTCCCTATTTTCCGCATGGAATCGATGACATCGTAGTGGTAAGCAAGCCCACTCTCAAGAAGAAGAAAGAGAAAAATGATGCTTACCTGAGAAAATCACCAGAAAATGCCTGGATTCCGCCTAAATCTGTTCATGGCCTCCTCCAGGAGGAATACTATGAAGATCCTTGGAAGGTTTTGGTCATATGCATTCTTCTCAATAAAACTACAGGAACCCAGGTACACACACATTACCCTGCTTTCTTCACTCCTTTTTATTAAGCACAGTTAATTGTAGAGTAGCCCATTGGTCTGGGTAGCCCACAGTATAATAGTCAGTAGCAGGTTATGGAATGCCATAAAAGCGTTAATTTAAAGTCACCCTGATGATCTTTTGAGAGATCCATCATCCAGCAACTTGCAAGTGAATGAAGGATATACTATCCAGAACTCAGGGACTAAAGTGGAAATCAATTCTTAAAGCCCTTCAATTTTGACTTCTAGGTTTTTGAAGTTTTCTTTTTACTACTATCTATAAACGATTCTTTTTTTTTTTTTGTTCTGAAAAGTTCAGTTTGGTTTTATAACACCAATTAGGAAAACCAATCTAAAAAGAATTAACATTATGCGTTTTTAATGGACCGCCTATTAGCAGGAGGATATATTATGTAAGAATGATAGGTTGTTTGAACTACAAAATGCAACCATGACATATGATTTGGTTGACCACAGTATCATACAAGAGTAAATGCAAATGATGGCCCATATGAGGAGCATTGGATGATTTGTCACAGGGCTATATGAGATTTATAATGGAAGGCATGCAATCACCTTGGCTGATAGCTTTTAACTTTTGTTCAAACGTAGGTCCAACATAGTAGGTGGCTAGAGCCATTTATAGCCTAATGTGGGCTTACATTTAAAGAGTGCTTTGTGTAGTTTGAAGCCCCCTCCTTTCATCAATAGTGTGTGGAAGCAACAAACAATTTAAAAGCAAGGTGATTAGGAACTAGGCTTTGCATTTCTCAAAAATAAGTTTTCGATATTTCAAGTGTCAAAGCATGCTTTAGTTGGGCTGAAGGGAGTTATTTTCTAGTCTGTGTGAAGTGATTATCTTGAATAGCTCCAATGCGTTTGTCAAGAAAATGTAGAGGGCTTACTTGCAAAGAAGGAAAGTGGAGACAACTAAATGGATGATTTTTTAAAATTGGAGGCCACTTTTAAAATGATTTTGGTGCACCATCTTTTTATATGTCCTTACGAGCCAAAGATTCATTTGTCTTGATGAGGCTTTTGGTGATCAAGGTTTGTAAGTGTGTTTAGTTGGGCCAAAGGGATTTATTTTCTAGTCTATGTGAAGAGATTATCTTGAATAGCTCCAATGTGTTTGTCAAGAAAATTGTGATAAAACTAATTGAAGTAATATCAAAGCTATAAAATTTTTAGCAAAATGGTAGATTAATGAAATGTTTGATAAATTGTCAATGGTTATTTTTTCCAAATTTATCTTACTTATTATCACTCATGCAAGGTAGAAATTCCATTTGAACTTTTATGCTATCTCACACATCTTTCTTCGACTGGAAAAATGGCATGGAAGAAGACTACAAATACCAAAGAATTGGGTTGATGCTAAAACCGACTAAAAATGAGGAGTAACTCATGGTGAAGGGAGTGTTAGGTAACCACTGAGGCGTTACTCATTCAATTTTAGCGAAGAATAATTCATGTCAAAGGTTTGCTTTTGCAGGAAAATGTAGATGTGCAGGGAACATTTCTTACAACTACGACAAAAATGGGTAGAGGGGTAGTCAGGTGTGTTAGGTATTATAACAAAGATAGAAGGAAGAAAACTCAGGTGCAACATTGATAGGAAAAATTAACATGTAGAGAAAATACGCCAAATTTTTGTGAGAGTGTCTAGATTGAGGCCATAAAAACCAGTGACTCAAACTTGAGTAGGGCAAGAATTCACCCTCTTTGATACCATGTTAAACTCATAAATGAATAGGTAACAAATTAAGATAAGTGGGAGACAACTAAATGGATGATTTTAAAATTAGAGGCCACTTTTTAAAATGATTTTGGTGCATATGTCCTTACGAGCCAGAGATTTATTTGTCTTGATGAGGCTTTTGGTGATCAACAAGGTTTGTAAGTTAAGGCCACACCACCATCTTTTCTCACATGGAGCACTTGACACAATACCATTGTGTAACATGGATTTATACGCTTTGTTGCATTTTACTAATCAATAATACATTTGATGAACAAAGCAAAACCTTGTGTATTGGCATTGGCAATACCTAACCCTCAATGTTTTGGAGCGAAATGCATGGCATGATGGAAGCCTTTATTGCCTTATTAATTTGTTGGTCCTAGCATAGACAGTGGTAGGATTTTCTTAATAAGAAAATAAATAGGCATGACTTGCTGTTTTTAATAGAATGAAATTGAAGGGAGGGGCTTGATTACCCACTAGTCATTTCTTGCTCAATTTTGACTCACCTTGATGTTTTTTTTTTTTTTGTTTAATTCTTTTTCGTTTTGGTAGAGCAAAGGGATATAGCATCTTTGAATTATCCCCATCTCTTCTATTTGTACCATCTCTAATTGTTTAGTGTAGTTGAATGCATCATTTGGTGTCCTTGATATTTGAAGAAGTGTTGTGCTTTCTTGTTTGGTGTCCTTGGTCTTTGAAGAAGCATCGTGCTTTCTTGCATGCATATTACTAAATTCAAATGCAACAAAAGTGGAGACAACCTAACTTATCTGTTTACATTATTGTGAGGCCAACATCTTTAGGGACCAATGGTGCATGCTTAGTTCTAGTTGGGGTTACTTGTGCCAAGGATTTGGTGTGTAGGTCGATATTATAGACTAAGAGGCAACGAGAGGCTACACCAACATTGAAGCCTTTCTTACAACTTACAAGTTGTAACCACATTGCAACCATCTTGGCTGTTTTTAGGAGCTTGTGGGGCTTGAATTGTTTGAAGGGCTTGAGGATTACAATTAGTGGATCCTTGAAGTAGGTATTATGACCTTGGCAGTGAAAGCAAGTACTTGTAATATTGAGATATTGTACAAGTTGTTAGGCATTTCTATCCCCAACTTGTATATTGGTGAATTTATTCAAATTGCTAGAGACTCGATAGATTGACTTGAATGCAAATAGATTTATTGGATTGAGGTTGGAAGGTTTATTCGAGCTCATGCTAGACAAATTTACCAATGGGTTAAACAAGCCTTTTTAAGAAATTATTTGTAGTTCTTAGTAGTAGCAGTCACATCAACCATTAATCATATTGACAATAAATGCAAATAGATCATAAAAACAAATGTAGAAGATAAGCCAAGACAAGAGGACACCAGAGTTGGCTGATGCCAGGGAAAAAACTTAATTTGGGGAAAACCCTTTGATAAAATATTCTTATTATTATTCAATAGTTCAAAAGAGAGAGTACACAAGTCAAATAGACTAGCCCAATACAAAGTCAAATTAGTCTTGTCAAATTCTGTAGTCAAACTTCAACCCTAACTAGAAAGTTGAAGCGAACAAAGTTCTTTCTACAAATTAATTACTCCAGAGGACTTGGAATATAAAGATATCCATGAGGATACAAATATTATATTAAATATATGAATAAGAATAAGAATGAATGATGATACAATGAGAGAGAGAGGCTTGCTTATATACCAAGCAGGTGTCTCTTCATGGAGAGTCATGTCTCATTTAGGCATGCCTCTTCAACTTAATGACTAATTAACTAATCATTTTTTATGATTATTATTGTTTACATTATTTATATCATTTATATATATTTTATTCGTAACATTGCCTCCTTCCTCAAAAAGCTTTGTCCTCGAAGCTTGTCGATGAAAAAGGCTTTATCTCTTTTTCGGCTTCAAATAACTTTCTTTCTTGGAACAATCATCTTCGTTGATACAAGCTGATATGATCTTCTAAGTGACAAACAAAATTGTCGCACTGAGAAGGGATCAGACCATCCTAGATAAATCTTCTGTGGAATATTCTGATCACTGGAATTTTGTAACGACTTGTAATGGTAGGACTGGATTGAGGTTACATTACTCTTCTTTGGAACATCAGTTTGTTGTTTCTGTTCTGAATGGTCCCAATACGTAGCGCGGTTGATTTGTCTATTCTTATGATTTGGATGTCGATATGGGACTTTACCTTTCTTTATTGGACATGTGGCAATTTTTAGATTTTCTTCTGGCGAAGACGTCGTTAAGTTGGTTATGGAACATTCACTAGGGATGTTCATTGTCTGAACTGCAACATTTGTGTGTGTCGTTTCTTCAACTAACTTGTCTTCTTGAGTTGTCATGTTCATTGGATCAGTACTTGTTGTTTTGTCATCAAATTGAATTCCTACATTTGATGCTTCTTTCTCGATAAGTTGTACCTTGTTTTCTAATGATGTCTTATCCTTTTTAAGTTTCTTAATTTGCGTTAGTAATTTTTCACTATGGTTTTTAAGTTGGGAAACTTTTTCATTTTTGTCCACGGTGATTTTGTCAATTTCATTTTGCATATTTTGTAATACCTTTTTTTTTTTCCTTCTTGAGACATTACTTTTGAAATATTTGATATATCTTTTGGTGTTGTTGAATTTGGTTCCAACGTAACATCTTGGAGTGTTATTTTCTTCTTCTTGTAAGAAAATGTTAAAAACTTTTTCTTCGTATTTAAGATGACAGATCCTAGAGTTTCCATCCAAGGTGATCCCAAAACAATGTCACTATAGTCAAGAAATAAGGTTTTCACAGTGAATTGCAAGGTAAAAGTGTAATCTCCAATACTTAGGTGTAGATTGCTTATGTCGTATTGTTTGTCATATGTGCCAAAAAAATTGGTTAGCACATTCAGGACTAACATAATTACTTATTTCAGCAGGACTGATAGAGATTATGATATCTCTTCCTGCGAGTGATCCTTTGATTTAAATAAGGTATCAATACTTTTACTAAAGGTTTTAGGAAACCTTTCATTACTAGTCTCCATTTTACTTCTTAAATATTAAATACTTTTTTTTAATAAATACCTTTTATATATATATATTTTTCCAAATATTTCCCTTTTTTATAATATTTTTTTCTTCCTGATTTTTTTCTAATATCCTTTGATACCAAATGAAGCGAAGAAAGTTCTTTCTACAAATTAATTACTTTAGAAGACTTGGAATATAATGATATCCATGAGGATACAAATATTATATTAAATATATGAATAAGCATAAGAATGAATGATGATACAATGAGAGAGAGAGAGGCTTGCTTATATACCACGCAGGTGTCTCTTCATGGAGAGTCATGTCTCATTTAGACATGCCTCTTTAACCTAATTACTAATTAACTAATCATTATTTATGATTATTATTGTTTACATTATTTGTATTATTTATATATATTTTATTCGTAACAAAAGTCAATGTTGGTCAAATCAACAGCAAAACGCCTCCTTAAAGGCAGTTCTATTTGACCTCCAACAAAGGTCAACCCAAAACAGTCCCAAAACTCAGGTCAAACTCGGTCAAATAACAGTCAGCCTTGAGGTCAAATAGCCCTGTGGTCAATGCAAGCTGAATAATCCCAAACTTCTTGATTTTCATGCCAACCAATGCGGCCTCAAGAAAAGCAAAAATTTGTCTCTGAAAACATAGTCAAATTTGGTCAAAACATCAGTGGTCAACGTTGGTCAACAATTTGAAAATTTTGGTTTTGTTTTAGCCTAAAAAATTGTCGTCTTAGCTGCACGTGTGGGAGAGAGAGAGAAGATGCCCAAGTTGTACAAACCAATCTATTGAAGAGAGAGAAGAATGAATGAGTGATTGATGTCCAAATGAGGAGAGAGGTCTCTTCTATTTATACACTTCGTTGTGGGTGAAGAGACACATTTATTGGGCTGCTTGAGCCTACATTAAGCTGAGGTCAACCTGAACAACTTGTATATGTGAGAGAGTAAATTCAAAATCACACTTTTGCTTGTCCAAATGAGATGATCTTTATATCAATCTTGGACCTCTCGAAAAGAGGAATCCAATGCAATAATCATCTCCCATCATATGAGCCGTCCAAGGTGGAATTTGGCCCTAGTTGTCAATTTTAACACTCCCTCTCAACGAGGGAGAATTCCACTTGCCAATCCATCTGTCATGATAATGCCATCTTGTCGTCATGTACCATCTTTGTAATCACTGCTTTGTTGAACCATGAAGTAATAATGAAGGAGAAGTGATCGAGCGTGAGTCACAAGACCTTACCACTCTTGATTGACAAAAGTCAGTCCATTATCCCAAATCAACTTCTTAAACACCATGCATCTTAGTCATAGGGAGTACAACAGTGCACAATGCGTCCATCGACAGTGCTATGGTGCCTAACCACTTCTCCTAACTCATTAGCCATCTAAGTCATTTGATACGGGGATTTGGGATTCGTAGGATTCGGGGTTCGTAGTGTTGGATTTGGACATGTTGACCCCCCAGAACAGGACACGTAGGATTCATTATATATAATATATATAATATATATATTTATATTTATATTAAAAATAGATATTTCTTACACAAATTTTAATTAATGATACAAATTTATTGATTTCAAACATAGATCTTCATCTATAGCATGCATAGTAGATACAAAAGACAAAGATACTTATATGAAATGGCAAATGGTTACAGGGAGATATAATTTAAGGCATATTAGCAACATAAATGCCTATTACTAGAGGATGAACAAAATTTTGGACAATATGGACTTTTATTTCAAAATTCAAATATCTGCATCTCAGGGCTAATTTTTGTTAATAAATTATCTGAAATATGGGGTCATGTTTCTTCCAACAATGCTAGTGACTTATTAAACATCCGCTTGTTTAAAAGTCTTAAACGTTTTTTGCCAACTAAAGGACAAACATATCATGGATAAATAACAGTCAAACAAATCAAATATATGAGCAATGAAGTTTAAGTCTTTTCAAATCTCAGATCACTTCTTGAATCTTGTCAAGTTCGTTGTTTTTTCCTGAGAAAACATGATATTGATGATTCTCTAGTATTAGAGGAACACACATCTACAGTACAAAATTTGCTTGGAGATTGGCTGCTAAGGATGAGAATAAGCCTCCAACAAAAGAAATCTAACTTTAGAAATTTTGTTCTAGAAACTACATAGGCAAACTTTTGCCCACTGAACTTAAAGCATACATTCTTCTCCAGAAATACTGAAAAATTGGTCACTGAGACAATTGTTTCTAGTTATTTTCTGGGATACGAATCTTAAAATCGGGATTTGTTGGCCATGCACGGGATTCGTACATGATTCGTATGAATCCTAATAGGACACGTCGAATCCGATTTTCAAGAGAATTGTATCGGACATGCGAGATTCGGGTTCGCCAGGCTATATGAACGAATCCGGTTACTTAGTTAGCCATATGAGAGGTACTTCCCATGAGTCCCAGACTCCATGGGTAGGATGTATGTTGGGGCATCAATAGAAGAAGGTGAACCACTCATCTTATGCATGTGTCAATCGTAGGTGAAGGTGAACAACTCACCCTACATACATGTGTCTGCAATCGTAGGGGAAGGTGAGTCACTCATCCTACACATGTCAACCATCATAGGGTATCACAAGGGAAGGTGAACCATTCACCCTATACATAACGCAACACTAGGGGAAGGTCAACCATTCATTGTGTGGTTGCTCGTAGCTCCAAGAAGTACCCAAGCCCCTAGGAGCTCCAAGAGCTCAGTGTCCAACACATGCATGACTCTCATAGTAGGGTGTTTCCACGACTCCAAGTCTCTCTCAAAAGGTTAAGATTTTGACCTTCCCTAAGGGCTTCGTGAAGATATTTGTGACTTGCTTATCTGTCTTGATGTGTTGGAGCCTTATTGCTCCATGTTGTACCATATCTCGGATAAAGTGGTACTTGATATTAATGTTCTTGTAGTGGTTGTGGAACACAAAATTCTTTGAAAGGTGAATCCCACTCCGTTTGTTGCAGAAGATCATGGTGGTATCTAGCACATGCTCAAATAGCTCATTGAAGAGCTTCTTCAACCAAACAACTTCACAACAGGGCATACTTGTATCAATGTATTCAACCTCGGTGGTGCTTAAAGCAACCGATTTTTGCTTCCTACTCATTTAAGATATTGAAGCAGACACTAAAGAAAAGCAACACCCAGATGTGCTCTTATGATCCACCACACTGCCAGCCTAGTCAGGATTAGTTTATCCAAGTAGCTTCAAATTCTTGACAGTATATCTCAATCCATAATGGATTGTGCCCCAGAGATATCTCAAGAGATTCTTAGCAACAATCTAATGAATGTGATGAGGCTCAACCATAAATTGACTCAACGTGTTCACAATGAAGCATATGTCAGGACAAGAGTTTACCAAGAACATTAGGGCCCCCAGAAGTTGTCGATACTTGGAAGGGTTCGTCAATCCAAGCCCAACAACACTTCCACATAACTTCTTGAAGTTGAGGTCCTTCGGAGTAGACATGGACTTGCAATCCACCATCCCACATCTCTCAAGTAGCTTCACAATGTATTTTCCTTGAGAAAGGAAAATCTCACTTGGCTTTTGCCAGGCCTCCAGCTCTAGGAAGTATTGCATCAGTCCTAGGTCCTTCATCTTGAATTCGGAAGCCAACTCCCTCTTGCATTGGTAAATGAGAGGGTCATCACCTGTCAAAAAGAGATCATCCACATAAAGGACTTGAATGAGAAGCATGTCCTTTTCAACCTTGAAGTATAGGTTTTGGTCAACTTCACTCCTTGTAAAACCTAGCTTCATAAGATAACTATCTATCCTCTCATACCAAGCCCTGGGGGCTTGCTTCAACCCATAGAGGGCTTTTTTCAACCTGCAAGATACATGTGTCTTACGATGTTGAACTTCGAACCCCTCGGGTTGTTCTACATGGACTTCCTCCTTAAGCTAGCCATGCAAGAAAGCAATTTTGACATCCATTTGGTGTAGGCTCCATCCTTGAGAGGTAGCAAGAGCTATAATCGAATAGATAGTGGTATATCAGGCAATCGGTGCAAATATCTCATCATAGTCTACTCCTTCCTTCTAAGAGAAGCCTTGAGCAATGAACTTGGACTTGAACTTTTCAACACTCCCATAAGCTCCATGTTTGATTCTGTAAAGCCATTTTGAAGTGACCACTGACTTGTCCTTAGGTCTAGGAACCACATCCCAAACATCATTTTTCATGATTGATTCATATTCCTCGTTCATCACATCCTTCCAAACTTGGTGCTTCACGACTTCTTTGAGTGTACATTGCTCATATTGAACTATGGTACTCATAGCAGCTAAGTACTCTTAGTACTTGTTTGACTTCTTGCTTTCATGAAATTTCCCCCTTGGTGCAACACGTCTCTTGACATCTTCAAGAGTATCTTTGAGCCACAAAGGTCTTTTTCTTGAAGTAGAGGGCTCACTAGGAGGTGGATCAAAGGGATCCATCAGACCTTCAACATCGGGCATCAGATCATCTGTCGAAGGTTCATTCTGCTTTCTTGCATCATCATCATTGTCCTTCCTAGGTATAGGAAGATCTTTGACTTTCCCAAGGGAAAAATCTTCATCGAAAATGACATCATGACTTATTTCCACTTCTCTTTGACCAAGCACATATATTCTATATGCCTTCGAAGTTTCCCTGCAGCCCACAAACGTTCCTTTCTTCCTAGATGCATCTAGCTTGTTTCTTTTCTTTTTCGGCACATGAAAATGTACAGGACAACCAAAAATTCTAAAATGAGAAACATTAGGTTTCTTACCAGTGAAAACTTCTTTTGGTGTCTTGAAGTCCAATGCTTGATGTGGGCATCTATTTTGAACATATACAATAGTGTTGGCAACTTCTCCCTATAAGAACTTCAATTGGCCTTGGTTAGAAAGCATGGCACGAGTGTTCTCTATGATAGTTCGATTCTTCCTTTCAACAACACCATTTTGCTGAGGAGTATATGCAATAGTGGTCTCCCTCTTAATGCCAGCTTCTCTACAATAGTCATTGAATTCATTTGACAAATATTTAGTTCCATTATCGTTCTTCAATATTTTGATTTTTTCCTTGTTTGATTTTTGATCAAGGCTTTGAAAGAGCGGAACCATTTGAACACTTTTCTTTTTCAAGAAATAGATCCATGTTTTGCAAGAGAAGTCATCCACACAAATTGCATAGCACAAGTATCCTCCTAAAGAGGTTACAGGCAACATACCTGATAGATCAGAATGGATCAATTGAAGAATATTGGTAGTTTGACTTTCACTTGAGGGCAAAGGTCCCCTTGTATGTTTTCTAGTTGCACAACCCTGACAACTCTTTCATGATCTATGTTGAATTCAGGCATATCTGTGACCATCTTCCTTACATCAGGTAAGGCTTTGTAATGAAGGCGAGTAAATCTTCAGTGCCATAATTTGGATTGAAGAGAAGTATAGCAAGTCATTGCTCCCAAAGGACTTCCTCCAACCTAATAGAGACCTTCAACTCTTAATCCAAGTGTAAATGTATCTTTCGAGTTCCTTTGCCAAACACGTACCTTCTCATCAATGAATGTCACCTTGAAACCTTTATCTTCCATTGCAAAAATAGAGACCAGGTTCTTTTTCAGATCAGGTAAATACACCACTTCTTGTAAATGAAGAGTTTGACCTTAATTTAAGTGAAGAGTAGTAGTCCCCATCCCTTTCACGGGATAGGTGGCATTGTCCCCAAATATAATCTCCAAATTTGGCTTCTTTTCAACGAAGTTTGAGAGGGTCTCCTTATACCTAGTGAAGTGACTTGAGGCACCACTGTCTATCAACCAATGATCCAATGTATTCGGAGGAGAGGCAGTGATGAGGGTAGAAATAAGATAAAATTCTTTTTGCTTATCTACACCTTTAGTTTCTTCATACTCGGTGTTTCTCGACTTCTTGGGAGGACGACCATTAACATATCGAGCAACGAGAGCACTCCTCTTTCCTTTGTTGTTGAACTTGTTGTTCCTTTGATTGTCATTGCCTTTGTAGTTGTTGTTGTCAACATCCTTAGAGTATCCTTCTTGTGAGGACACTCTAGCAAAGTGGCCAAACCTGTTGCAATTGAAGCATCTTTCCTTTCTTCCTTATTTTAATCTCGACTTAAACCCTTGACATTGTCTTCTTGGACCAACATTGTTCTTTCTTTTAGCATGAGCGGAGAAAGCGGTAGGAATATTTCCAATTGAGGGCTTATCTCTTTCTATCATCCTTATTTCTTCTTGAGTGCATCTAGCCAATAATTCATTAAATCCCGGAATCCTGTCATTGTTGATGATGGTAGTGTTGAACACATCCCATTCTCTTGTAAGGCCTTTAAGTGCAATAAGAGTGGGCTCTTTGTCACCAACAACTACTCCAATAGATAGGAGATCATTCTTGATTTCGGTAATCCTCATGAAGTAAGATTGAATGGACTCTCCTTTATCCATCTTGATGTCTTTCTACTTGTTCTTGAGAACGAGAACTTGATTTGCATTATTTACTTTGAACTTCCCAACTAGCTTGTCATACATTTCCTTGGATGTTTCCAAATTAGAAATATAGGCAACCAAAGGCTTGTGAATAGAATCAATAATGATTTTCTTAGCTTTGACCTTACCTTTTTTGTACTTTGTTTTTGCAACAACGGGTGCATTTGAAGGAGGCTCCACCACTCTTCCTTTGACATAGTCCATAGCATAATTTTCTTCCAAAGTCAAATGTAGAGACATCTTCCATGCGTGATAGTTGGATTTGTCCTTAAGCTTGTCCTTAGATTTGAAGTAAGATGTAGTCGTCATTGAGGCTAGATCTAAATTCTTGTCCGACAACTTCCCTTAGTGATTGCTTTTCTCACTCTTGCTTGCACTTTGTCTTTACCTTAGCTCTAGTACCATGTTAATTTTAGATATAACAATGGTATGTTCTATGCTTAACACAATTTACTTCAATGTTCCTTTAGCAATAGCAATCACATCAACTATTAATCATATTGATAGTAGATGCGGATAGAACATAAAAACAAATGCAAAAGATAAGCCAAGACAAGAAGACACCAGATTTGGCGGATGCTAGGGGAAAACCCCAATTTGGGGAAACCCTTGGATCAAATATTTTTATTATTATTTAATAGTATAGTAGAGAGAGTACAAAAGTCAAATAGACTAGCCCAATACATAGTCAAATCAATCCTGCCAAATTCTTCAGTCAGCTGTAGTCAAACTTCAACCCTAAACAAAAAGTCAACACTGGTCAAGTCAGCAACAAAACAACTCCTTTAAAGCTCAGCCAAAGACAGTTTAATTTGGCCTCCAACAAAGGTAAAAGTCAACCAAAACAGTCCCACAAACTCTAGTCAAACTCGGTCAAACAACAATAAGCCTTGTGGTCAAACAATGATGTGGTCAACACAGGTCAAACAATCCCAAACTTCTCGATTTTTGTGCCAATCAATGTGGCCTCAAGAAAGCGAAATTTTGCCTCCAAAAACACTGTCAAATTCAGTCAAAACTATGAAATTTTCGATTCTATTTTAGCCCAAAAAACAATCGTCTTAGCCGCACGTGTGGGAGAGAGAGAGAGAGAAGATGCCCAAGCTGTACGAACCATTTTGTCGAAGAGAGAGAAGAATGAGCTAGTGATTGATGTCCAAATGAGGAGAGAGGTCTCTTCTATTTATACACTTTGTTGTGGGTGAAGAGACACATTTATTAGGCTTCTTGAGCCTACATTAAGCTGAGGTCGACCTAAACAATTTGTACATGTGAGAGAATAAATTCAAAATCACACTTCTGCTTGTCTAAATGAGATGATCTTTATATCAATCTTGGACCTCTCGAAAAGAGGAATCCAATGCAATAATCATCTCCATCATATGAGTTGTCCCAAGTTGGAATTTTGCCCTAGTTTCCAATTTTAACAACCTTGATATACCAAATGAGGTAGTGAAGTAAAGCTAAAGTTTGTGTTGAGAAAATTTCAGTCTAACGAGAAAACAAAATTGGGGTATTGCAAGGCCAAGACATTTACCATAAGACAACCATGTTGTTTGAGGGGTCCCTAAATGTTAACATAAAAATGCGTTAGTCATATTCTATTTATTTTTATTGTGTTGGTCGTAAGGTTCCCATGGCTCTTGGACCCCAGTTTGAATTATACTTGGTGAACATTTGGATGGGGTATGTGCCTTAGAGGTACTGTGGCAGCTCATGTAAAGCCATCTAGCATAATGCTTTCAAATGAGGACGATTTTGTCTAGTTAAGGCCTTCAAGGACAATGTTGGTTATGATATAGATGCTTGACAAAGATGGCTTATCCATTCGACTCATCTTATGAGAATGCTTCAAGAATTGAGATTCCTTGTACCAAGTAATGGTATTATGAATACCTTCTTAGTTAAGAGGGAGTGTTGGAAATTGTAACTAGGTCCAGTCTTTATAATGACTTATTTTGTAATTATGACATCATATATTTTGTATAAGGAAAGAAAAGGAAAAAAAACAACGATTTTGTTTTATGTAAAGCATGGGTTTTATGCTCAAGTCTAAGTCAAAGCATGTTCTTTGTGCTTCCAGGTCTTTCTAGGACAAAGAATAAATTATTGTGTCATAGTCCCATTTGAACTCATTTTAATAAGGAGGTATATTTATTTTATCAAGAAAAAAACCATTTTTGTATCCCAAGTCCAAGTCTGTCTAAAGGAGGCTAATTCAACCCTTAAGAAAGGCTATATAAAGGAGGAATTTGGCTCACTTGGAGGACATCTAATCTCAAGTTCAATTTGCAATAGCAAAGAGTAGAAAGAGTAGCAAGGAGGACGAAGAAGAGGAGTAGAAGTTGAAATCTTTGGAAGATAATCTTTTCTTGTCCACACGTGTGAAGTTGCAGGAGGTCGAAGTTGCAAGGTCAAAATTTGAGAAGTAGTTGTAGGGCTAGAATTTTGGGACTAAATTGTAGCAGGTTGAAGATTGGAGGTTGCCTTGAAGAAGACTTGGTGCTTGGGAGGATCTTGGGCTTTGGTCTTTGGGTCTTGGAAGTCTCCTTGGCTTAGAGCCTATATCTTTTGTACTTTGTCTTATTGTGATCTTCATTGTTTTTGTAATTGCATGATGAGCAAGATCTAATAAAGTAATAAAAGACCAACACACATGACAAGTAATAATCAAGTTAAAGAAAATCCATATAATCCCTAAGTCTCTTGATTTTCCAACAATCCTCTTGACCCTCAAAGGGTCTAAGGCATACTTGGCCTTCTCCTCCACAAGATGCTCCCTTGCCAACCATAAGACAAGAATGAATCTCTCAGCCTTGTGCTATTCCAAAGTGCGCAATACCATGGGTATATCTTGTTGGTGATCAAAATACCTTGTGTCATCAAAATACCACGGGTCATAAGAATACCATGTGTTTATCACTTAGCCCACATGCCCCACATGTGTGAATATTCTCGATGTTACCCAAAACATCAACACTCCCTCTTAGGGAGGGATTTATTCTCATAACACCACCTGCAAGTGGCTCTGTCAAATGTAGAACACATTTCCACACTTGATCTGCTACCATAGTTGCTCCGTATGACAAGCAATTCCTACTACATGACAAGGACGCTTCTTTGAAGACATCCTACTCTTAGAAGCCTTTCGCTCTTGAGGATCCTACATAGCCATCTTGTATTGTGACTCCTGTTGAGAAATCTATAAGGCAATGATTAGATTGATTTCGCTTTCCTTGATATTTGCTTGTGATGTATTTTAACTTTTAATTATTTATTAACTTCTTTACTTATGTTTGTATATCATCAAACAACTACCAAAACGAGAAGAACAAAACACAAAATATAGGTTGCAAGCTAGGGCCAAAACCTCTCCAATTGAGAGGAAAATCGGCTAATCCCTTCTCTTCCTTGTAGATTCTTCAATTGACGAATTCCAAGACCTCTACACCAAGACCAATACCCTCCAAGACCAAGTCCAACCTTTCTAGATGATGTGCCTTCTTTAAACAAGTCAAACCCAATCAAATCTCTTCTAGTGGCACAACTTTGACTGCCAACTGTAGAATTTCTGCCTCCACAACAGACCTAAAATTTTTGGCCCTCTTGCAGTGGCTGTTGCCACACGTGTGAGCTTTGTTTAGCCTTCCAAGGTTTCCTCAAACCTTTGCTAGGCTTTTCTCTTCCTTTCAGAGTTTGAGGATGACTTCTTGTGACCTTCTTTCCTTCCCTCCTTCAAGATCAAACTTGTAGAAGAAAACCCTAGATCTGCTGCAAAAACCCTAGCCTTCCTTCGCATGTGTGAGAGAGAAATAGCCCAAAATAAGTCCCCTTTGTCCCCTTTGCCCTCTTCCTTCTTCGTTGCCTTCTTCTTGTTCCTCCTTCACTTGGATGAGTGATTAACGAATGCGCTTCAAGGAGGTCGAGTTTCTTCCTTTATATAGGCTTCTCAAGGTGGACATGGCTCCTCAAATTAGGTCGACTTGCCAGCTTCTAGGCCAACGTGGCCTTGAAGGGTATTTTGACACTTTCAAGGAGAAAAATATTTTTCTTGACAAGTTACAATGTGCTTGCCTGATGGGTTCTTCAACTTATGACAATGACTCTTTTGACTTCTTGATCGAGGACCAACCCTAGAAACACTCGATAGGTGCTTGACTTATAAAATAAAAGACCTTGAGCATGAAGCCCATGCTTTGAAAGTAATAATAATAATAATAATAATTTTCTTTTGTTTTACACTTTACAAGAATCAAAAGTACATTTCATATTTATGAAGGCCGAACCTAGTTACACATTTTTCAACGCTCCCTCTTAACTAGGGGGGTATTCATAAATGGTACATGGACATTCTTAATCCGAAGAGATCTCACAAGAAGAGTTAGATTGGTAACCCATTTGTTTAGCATCATAACAATCGACATTGTTATATAGCAAGGCCTTAACTAACAACTTTGTCTCTTCACAAGATCAGAGCACAATGTTGGCGAGACCAATGATTTATAGACACCATAATCTTTGTCTCTAAAAGTACATACCCCACTTGAGTGTTCACAGAGTATGACCTTTTTTGGACTATTCTTATCTTGGATAGGCCTGCCACATGCTCAAAGCGCATCAGATGCCAGATGTTTACCCAATTCAACATTCTGTCTTCCTAAGTGTAGACAAGAATGATGTGCCTTCTCTCCCTCTTAATCAAGGAGGATACATCAACCAAATCAAACTTGTCTCTTAGATATACAAGCTTCTTATTAGGAAGAAATTTCATCAATACGTCAGTTATCTACTCATCGGTGGAGTTATATTGTAGCCGCAACACACCGTCTTGTACTAGCTTCCAAATGTAGTGATACTTGTTGATATGCTCTTTGTCTTTCCATGAAATACTAGGTCTTTAGACAATCATATACAACTGGGGTTATCACAATGTATCACTGTAGGGTCCATTGGTCCTTCAAATAGATTCCATAACAGCTTCCTTAACTAGACAAATTCTCTGCTTACTTTGCAGGCTGCAATGTACTCAGCCTCAACACTACTCAAAGCAAATGTATCTTTGTTAATTTTAGGTATGTTTTATGCTTAAATCAATTTATTTCAATTTTCATAGTTAGCTCAATATCTTTTCCAGATTAGCAATCACATCAGCATTAAAGTAAACTGCAGATAGAAGATAAACATAAATCGTAGAAGACAAGAGGACAAAAGATGTGGTGCTAGCCAAAGACAAACCCTAATGTGGGGAAACCCTGGATCAATTCTTCTTATATGTTCTTCAATAGTTCAGCAGAGAGAGAGAGAGATGGTACATTTACCAACGAAAGTCAACACTTTGACTTATCTAGATAAGCATAGATCATCTCTAAGAAGATGATACATGAGATTAGTTGAAGACATGTTGCTTCAACTGATTCTCCAAGGTGACTCCTTCACCTATCGTTGCGCTGCATTTCGTCATCATGCTGCACCTTACCGTGCTGCACCATGCTGCAGCCATCATCACTATGCTGCATCTCATCATGCTTCATTAATCATGATTGTACCCATCACTGTACGACATTATGTGCCATCGCTGCACCATGTTGCCATACTGACCTATGTGCTGGCTGCATCTTGCTTGCTTGTTGTCCCTAGCATGCTGCTTGTCCTTTGCATGCTAGATGTAACATTGCATGCTTGGTGTATTTGCTGCTAAGTACCATACAATCATCCCAATGTTAGTTAGTTGTCCCTTGCATGCTGTTCTCCTTCGGAGACAGATGCTTTGGTTGTTTCGGCCTAGATAACCGGATTTGCCCTAGAGGCCCCTCGAATCTCGAATCCAGCGAATCCGACACGATTCGGTCTGGATTCGTGTCCAAATCATATGACACGTCGTGTCCTTTTCTGACTCGTCGAATCTGAGGTCGTGTAGCAATTTTCAAAAGCATGTCACGATTTTGGGAATCGTGTCCTGTTTCCACGACTCGCTAAGCTCAACGCGGGTATGAAAAGGGCGTGTTTGCTCATTAATATTTTCATTTGGCAAGTGATTTGTGCTGTTGGCAAGCGTTTTGGCAGCGTCATGATCAAGTCTAGGCCCTAGTATTGATATGCTATTCATGGTAATGTTAAATTCTTAAAGTAAAAGTGACATTCTCCTTAATCTTCATTTTCATCATTTTACTTAAATTTTAACATTACCATGAAATGACTTAGGAATCAGGATGTTTGAGAGTGGTTCTGGCCTCATTGGATTTCATATGGAGAAAGTAGAATTTTAGATTTCATTCAAAATCCAGCAGACTTATCAGTTTTTCAGGATTTTAGGATTGGGGGATTGCAATGTTTCCATTGAATTTTGTCATGTATTAGGGTATGGAACTCGTATTTAATCAAGAGCACCAAACCAGGAGCTTTTGAATATGTCGCTCTTGCTCCCGTTTTCGCTTTTGCTCCCGCTCCCAAGTAACACTGTTCTTGATGATATGGGTCTGGACACTAGTGTTGAGTTGGCATTGGCCAACATGGATCTCAATTATCCAGTGCTAGAGCCTGTTAGATTTGATGACTTAGAGGGGTCATCCTCCACACCAGCAGATGCAGAGGCGACTATGGATACAGGGGAGGAGGAGGATGCAGAGGAGAGCACTGGGGACCATGATGATGAGGACATTGATGTTGATTGATGCCTTGAGGCTTGTATTCCTGTAGTTGTTTTATATTTTCTATTTCTGTTTGCCATTGGCATTGCACCAACACTACCTATGTAACACATTTTGATTTGATGACTTAATGAGAAAACTACAGTTGTCAGTGTGTTTATCTTATTATCTTGTAGTTGTAAGTTGTCTTTCAGTTATGAATTATGAATCATGATTTAAATTTTTAATAGATTTATCATTTATGTGACCAGTACCACTGACATTTATTTGAATTTTGTATGTACTATGCGTGCTAATAGCTATAGATGAAGATCTATGTTTGAAATCAATAAATTTGTATCATTAATTAAAATTTGTGTAAGAAGGTATCTAATTTTTAATATATATATATAAGGTTTCAACAATTTTGGCTGTTTCGGCAATTTCGGCTATTTCCGGCAATTCCGGCTTTTCTTGGCAGTTCCAGCCTTTGCCCTTTGTGTCAACTTTCTCGGTTGTTCCTGGCAGTTTTGGTTGTTCCCGGAAGTCTTGGTTGTACCCGACAGTTCTGGCTATTTCAGATAGTTTCGACAGTTTCGGCAATTCTAGCTAGTTCCCGGTAGTTCCGCTAGTTCCCGACAATTCTAGCAATTCTAGCTATTCACGGTAGTTTCGACAGTTCCAGCTTTTCTCGGTAGTTCTGGCTTTTCTTGGCAATTCCGACAGTTTCGACTTTTCTCGACAGTTCCGACAGTTCTAGCTATGCCTGGCAGTTTTGGTTATTCTGGCTATTCTCGGCAGTTCTGACAATTTTGGCCATTCCCCAACAGTTCTAGCTATTTCGGGCAGTTCTTGGCAGGTAGTTTCTGATTTTCGTGGTAGTTTCGGCTTTTCCCGGCAATTCCGACTTTTCCAGATAGTTTCCGATATTCTCGGCAGTTCCGACTTTTCCTGGCAGTTTCAACAATTCCGACTATTCCTGGCAGTTCCGGCAATTCCGGCTATTCCCGATAGTTATGGCTTCTACCCTCTGGATTAGGGTAGCGTTATCCCTTAGGATCTCTCCTCGTACTAAAACCCAAAGACAAGTAGAGAGGAAGAGATCCCATGTGTGTTGAAATGACTTGAAGGCCACTTCTATTTACACTAAAATGTTGAGCACAAGTGGGGTTTATTTGGTTGTTGGTCGACCTTGACGAATTGTCCCATAACACAAATAAATTCATATCTCCATGAATACTTATCGGAAGAAGATGATCTTTAGATCAATCCTACACCTCTCGATGAGAGGGATCGAGAGGGATCCAAGAAAAATATCAGCTTCCATTTTAACGCTCCCTCTGAACTAGGGGGAACTCCATCTGCTGATACATATGTCCGACTTTACTATCTCTGCCATCAGTGCCCTGCATTGCTCTGCGCTCTGAACCATGAAGAAGAAGAATTGACCGAGAATGTCTCATACCATTCTCTATTGACCCGCAATCAATTTCATTTGAAGAGAGTGTCACATCACTCTTACTGGCCCAAAGTTAGTTTTATTGATCCTAGATAAATATCACAAGAGAGTCTCAAACCACTCATACTGATCTCAAATCAATAGCATAGGGAATACGGTAGATACATCGATGCGTCCATCAATAGTACTACTATGGTCCTTAACCCCATTTCCCTGCTCATTGATCAGATGAGAGGTACTTCCCATGAGTCCCAGATTGCATGGGTAGGATGCCTCGACAAGAGAACTAATCATCCTGTCCACAGGAGAACGAGTCATCCTGCACCACAGTTGCCACGAGAGAAATAATCATCTATGCCCACAGGAGAACTAATCATCTTGTTTCATAGTTGCCATGGGAGAACTAATCATCCCGGCCCACAGGGGAACTAATCAATCTGTTCCACAGTTGCCACGGGAGAACTAATCATCCCGGCCCACAGGAGATCTAATCATCCTGTTCCACAGTCGTCACGGGAGAACTAATCATCTTGGCCCACAAGAGAACTAATCATCTTGTACATAGCGCACCACCAGGGGAGGGTGAGTCGCCCTGTGGTCATATGTTGCTCCAGTAAGTACCCCAAGCCCCCTAGAGCTCCCAGAGCTCAATGCATGCAACATGCAAGATCCTTATAAGAAAGTCTCTCAACGACTCCAAGTCGTTTGGGAAAGTCACAGATTTGACCTTTCCCCAGGGCTTTGACAAATGTCAAAATGTCTGCGACCTGTACATCAGTCTCAATGTGATGGAGCTTCCTTGCTCATTGACTTACCATATTCCAGATAAGACAGTATCTGATGTCTGTCTGCTGGAGCAATCATCGAATACGAGATTCCTTAATAATCGAATCCCCCCTCTGGCTGTCACAGAGAATCACATTGGTATTCATCATGTTTACAAACAACCCACTTAAGAGCTTTTGCAACCATGCAGTTTCACACGAGATCATACTCTTAGCTATGTATTTGGTCTCGGCAGTGCTTATAGCAATCAACTTTTGCTTCCTGCACATCCATGATATCGAAGTAGAATCCAAAGAGAACCAACACTAAGTAGTGCTTTAGTGATCCTCCACACTGCCAACCCAATCAGCATTCGAATAATCATGCAGTTTCATATTTCCGGCAGTGTATCTCAATCCATGAGAGATTGTGCCCCAAAGATATCTTAGAAGAATCTTGCCACCAATCTAGTGAGGCTCGACCAAATATGAGCTCGCCATGCTAACTACAAAACATATATCTGGACGAAGTTCACCAATAACATCAACGCGAATGAGTTTATGAAACTCAGAGGCATTTCCCAAATCTGGTTCTACATCAGTACCATATAACTTCTGAAAGTTTAGATTCTCGAGGTAGTCACAGGCTTGCAGTTTATAATTCCACATCTGCAATCCAACTCCCTCTTACTTCTGCAAATGAGAGGGTCTCCACCTGTTAGAAATAGGTCGTCCTCATAAGGTGTTGGTATGAGAGGTCTATCATCCACAACCTTCAAACAATGGTTTGGATCGACTTCACTCTTAGTGAACCTCAGCTTCATTTGACAGCTATTAATCCTCTCATACTACGCACGGGGAGTTTTGCTTCAAGCCATAGAGGGCTTTCTTCCACCTGCATACGTGAGATTCTTGATCATCAATCTCAAACCCCTCGGGTTGTTCCAAACTTGTGGACCTAGTACATGAGGGGAATGGTCCCCATGTAAGATTTGCCTTCGGTACATCTCAGACATGTAATTTCGTGCTCTTTTTGAATTCAGGCATCCTTGTCACCATCTGACTCACAGACCTCCGGTGTTATGTGTCGATGGACATGGTCCCCAGTGGACTTCCTGCAACTTGATCCAACCCTGAACTCAAAAACATATTTGAAAATTCTATTTTCAAACACGTACCTTTCCATCGATCAGTGCCACCTCGTAACCTTTGACTTCGATTGCTAAAATGGACACCAGGTTCTTCTTGTGATTAGGTACATAAAAGAGATTTTATAAATGAATCGAGTTACCCTCATTCAATTGAGGGGTAAGATTCCCTACACCCTTTCGTGGATAGGTGGCATCGACTCCAAGTATAATCCCACGATTATTTCCATCTCTACCAAATTAGAGAGTGCACCCTTCTATCCGATGAAGTGCCTTGAAGCACTGGGGTTCCTTGCTTTCTTTGAAGAGTCTACCATTTCCTTGATGACCTACATTACTTGTCATTCTTTTGATCATTGAAGATGTCCCTGGAATGATTGTTATCTTCATCAAGAGATGTGTCTCTGCCATTCATACACTCCTTCACATAATGGCTGAACTTATTACAACCAAGGCATTTGCCTTTCCTTCCACCCTAAGATCCAGACTTCCCATTGAAGTGATCTTTAGGTAGGCCATCAAAAACTTATGTTGTGCCATTCTGATAATATTCTCTGCTTCGACCTCACCCTTGGTGAATTTGAAGAGGGATGAGGAATCCATTGATCCTGTTGTCCTTTCCCAACTATCTTCGCTGATTGCTCTTTCACTCTTTCTTGGGCATTGTCTTCACCTCAGCTCTGATACCATGTTAATTTTAGGTATGTTCTATGCTTAGAGCAATTTATTTCAATTTTCACAGTTAGCTGAATATCTTTTCTAGATTAGCAATCACATCAGCATTAAAGTAAACTGCAGATAGAACATAAACATAAATCGCAGAAGACAAGCCAAGACAAGAGGACAAAAGATGTGGCACTAGCCATGGACAAACCCCAATGTGGTGAAACCCTTGATCAAATCTTCTTATATGTTCTTCAATAGTTCAGTAGAGAGAGAGAGAGAGAGAGAGAGAGAGAGAGAGATAGTATGTTTACAACGGAAGTCAACACTTTGACTTATCTAGATAAGAGCATAGATCATCTCTAAGAAGATGATACATGAGATCAATTGAAGACATGCTGCTTCAACTCATTCTCCAAGGTGACTCCTTCACCTATTGTTGTGTTGCATTTCGTCATCATGCTGCACCTCACCGTGCTGCACCATGTTGCTTCTCATCATGCTTCATTAATCATGATTGTGCCCATCACTGTACTGCATTATGTGCCATTGCTGCACCATGTTGCCATACTAACCGATGTGCTGGCTGCATCTTGCTTGCTTGTTGTCCCTAGCATGCTTGTTGTCCTTTGCATGCTTGTTGTTGCATGCTAGCTGTCCCTTGCATGTTAGCTGTAGCATTGCATGCTTGGTGTATTTGCTGCTAAGTACCATGCAACTGTCCCAATGTTAGTTAGCTGTCCCTTGCATGCTGCTCTCCTTCGGAGACAGATGATTTGGTTGTTCCTGCAGTTTTGGCAGTTCTGGCTGTTCTGCAGTTTCGGCTATTCCCGGTAGTTCCAACAGTTCCGACAATTTCAGCTATTCTCGGTAGTTTCAATAGTTTTGACAATTTCGGCTATTCACGACAGTTCCAGGATTTTTCCCGGCAATTCCGGTTATTCCGACTATTCTTGGCAATTTCTATCATTCTAGCTATTCTCGACAGTTTCGACAATTTTAGCTATTCCCGACAATTTCGACAGTTTTGGCAATTTCTGCTATTCCCGACAGTTTCGGCTATTCTCGGTAGTTTCGGCGTCTGCCCTTTGGATTAGGGCAACGTTATCCCTTAGGATCTCTCCTCCTACTAAAACCTAAAGACAAGTAGAGAGGAAGAGATCCCAAGTGTGTTGAAATGACTTGAAGGCCACCTCTATTTATACTAAAACGTTGAGCACAAGTGGGGTTTATTTGTTTGCTGGCCGACCTTGACGAATTGTCCCATAACACAAATAAATTCATATCTCCATGAATACTTATCAAAATCAGATGATCTTTAGATTAATCCTACACCTCTTGATGAGAGGGATCCAAGAAAAATATCAACTTCCATTAATAAGATGACCCACATGGAGTTTGGCCCTAGTTGCCAATTTTAACAATCTTGCTTTCTACTCATCCATGAGATCATAGAGGATTCCAAACTAAAACATCCTCCTATAGTGCTTCTTTCGTTCTGCTCACTGTCTCCCCAATTGGAATCTGTATATCCAATCAAGTGGACATCATTCCTTTTATGATATTTTAGGCAGTAATAGATTGTTCCTTGTAGATATCTCAATATGTATTTTGTTGTTATCTAATGATCATGCTTTGACTCCGCTTGGAACTAACTGAGAATATTTACTACAACACATGTCTAGTCAAGTATTCACCAAGTACATTAGTGAGGCAATCAATTGCCTATACCTGGAAGGATCCACAGGGCTTGATTAGAAAATCCTTAGTCTTTTCAAGTTTGTGATAATTGGGGTTGTCATTGGTTTGCAATCCATCATGTCAAACCTCTTCAACATCTTGGTCACATACTTTTCTTGACATAAATAGATTTCATCAAGTCCTTGCCAGACTTCTAGTCCCAAATAGTAGTGCATCAACCCTAGATCCTTCATGTCAAATTTTGCAGCTAGATGCTTCTTACATTCTTCAATTCAACCTTTCACACCTGTCAAGAGAAGATCATCCACATACAGAAGAATTATTACCGACTCCCTTCACAACTGTAATATAAAGGTTTGGATCAACAAAACTCTTTGAGAAGCCTAATCTTTGTAGGTATGCATCCATCATAGCATACCATACCCTTGGTGCTGGCTTGAGGCCGTATAGTGCCTTCTTCAACCTGCAAACATATGCCTTTTTGTCTTTACCTTTAAATCCCAAGGGTTGCTCTATATAGACTTCCTCATCAATTGTGCCATATAGGAATGCAGTCTTGACATCCATTTGGTGGATGTTCCATCCCATTGATGTTGCCAAAGAGACCAACGAACGAATAGTTGTATACCTTGCTATTGGAGCAATTGTCTCTTCATAATCAATGCCTTCTTATTGAGAGAAGCCTCTAGCCACAAATCTTGCCTTATATTTATTTAATACTTCCATTTGTTGCATGTTTGATCTTGTAGAGCCACTTGGAAGTTATCGCAGATTTGTCTTCAAGCCTAGGTACGATCTCTCAGACTCCATTCTTCGTTATAGATTGGTATTCTTCATTCATGGCATCCTTCCATTCTTGGTGATTGACAACTTCTTCAAAAGTGAATGGCTCTGCTTCGATTAGTTTTCTCATGTAGATTGCATACCCAGAATATCGTTTGGGCTTCTTGCTTTCCCTGAATGTACCTTGAATTGCTCCATGATCTTCTGCATTTAGAAGTGTAGACTTCAACCAGTTAGTTCTTTTTCTAGTTTCGGGAATTACCACAGGTTGTATTGGTTCGCAAGGTCCTTCATCTTCATGGTTTGATTCTTCTTCTTCCCTAGTAACTTCTATTTTGAATTCCAGAAGTTCTCCATCATCAAAGTCCATAGCGCGATCCTTTGATTTCTTGAATGCAATACTTTCGTTAAATATCACATCTCGATTGGCTTCTATTACGTGTCCTTCTTTTATGTAGATCTTATAGGCCTTAGAAGATTTACTGTAGCCCACAAAGATTCCCTTCATGCCAAATGGGTCCAACTTCTTTCTTTTGTCCTTAGGTATATGTATATGGACACGACAACAAAAAAATCAGAGATGATCTACAGTTGGTTTCTTCCTTGTGAACACCTCTTTGGGAGTCTTGTTATTTAGAGACTTGTGGGGACTTCGATTTTGTATGTATACAATTGTCTTTGTAGCTTCACCCCATAGAAATTTTGGTAAGTTTTGATCACGTAATATTGCTTTTTACACTTCAATGGGTCGTTTCTTTCGTTTCGCAACTCCATTTTTGTTTTGGATTATATGGGACAATCAACTCCCTCTTAATCCCAGACTCCTTGCAGAAAGCTATGATTTCCTTGGATGTATATTCTCCTCCATTATTAGATCTTAATTAGATCTTAATATCTTCATTCTTCTTTTTGGAAGGTTCTCTTCTTTAGCTTTGAATTTTTGAATTAGTAAATAGTTCATCCTTGGATTTCATTAAGTAAACCTAAGTCTTCCTTGAATGATCATCTATAAATGTGACATAATATAGATGACCTCCAAGTGATTTAGGAGTCATAGGACCATAAACATTGGAATGAATAAGACCCAAGATTTATTTTGACCATGAAGCACTGCTTCCAAATGGTCTCTTGGTGTTCTTACCCAATGCACATCCTTTGCATACTCCTTTGTGATCTTCTTTTAGTTTGTGGATTCCATCTACTATAGAGCTTACAGTTGGAAGAATTTTGAAATAGAGATGACCAAATTTCCTATGCCAAGGTTCAAGGTTCACATGGGTTGATTTCAATGTGAAATAAAGCTTGCGCAAGTGGGGATAACAACCTGTAGAGTCTTCCTTCATGAATGCCAATTACTCTAGCATTCTCTATGCTTGAGTTTTTACTCCATGCTACAACTTTTCCATCAATGAAAGACACTCTATCACCTTTATCTTCTAGACTTGAAATGGAGAGTAGCAAATCTGGAACAAATAGGATGTTGAGATGAATATTGTCTCCATTCTCCAGCTCTACTAAGGTTGATCCAATTCCTCTCACAGGATAGCTCTTATTATCTCCAAGCTTTACGGAATAAGAAGACTTTCCTTTTGACAATGTTTTTAGTTGCTTGTGATGCTTGGTCATGTGCCTTAATGTTCCACTATCGATTACACAAATGTTCTCATCTTGAAATGTGCCAATGAGTGCTAAGAAGAGTCCTTCGTCCTTTGATTTGCTTACTTTCTTCTTCGGAGTAAATAGGAGATTCCACGCTTCTTTGATACCCTTCTTGAGATGACTTACTACCTCTGAACACTTCTTTAAGGACTTCGTCAATGTAGTAGAGATCTTCATAATACCCTCTGCCAACCTTAGCTCTGAAGCCATGTTGAAAAGTCTATAGGGAAATGATTAAAGTGATTTCTCTTTCCTTGATAATTGCTTGTGATGTATTTTGACTTTTTCTTACTTATTAACTTCTTTACTTGTTATTATGTTTGTATATCATCAGCAACTACCAAAACAAGAAGAATAAGAACACAAAACATAGGTTGCAAGCCAGGGCCAAAACCTTTCCAATTGAAAGGAAAACCCACAAATTGTCTTATCTTCTTGATGGATTCTTCAATTGACGAATTCCAAGACCTCTAGATCAAGACCAATACCCTTTAAGACCAAGTCCAACATTTCTGGATGATGTGCTTTCCTTGAACAAGTCAAACCCATTCAAATCTCTTTAATAGCCCAACTTTGACTCCCAACTGCAAAATTTTGGCCTCCATTGCAGACTTAAAATTTTCGGCTGTCCTGCAGTCACTGTTGCCACACGTGTGATCTTCGTTTAGCCTTCCAAGGCTTCCTCAGACCTTCAATTGGCTTTTCTCTTCCTTCTAGAGCTTGAGGCTGGCTTCTTGTGACCTTCACTTGACCTTCTTTCCTTCCCTTCTTCAAGATCAAACTTGTAAAAGAAAACCCTAGAACTATTGCAAAAACCTAGCCTTTCTTTGCAGGTGTGAGAGAGAAATAGCCCAAAACAAGTCTCCTTTGTCCTCGTCCTTCTTCGCTGCCTCCTTCTTGTTCCTCCTTCGCTTGGATGAGTGATTGATGAATGTGCTTCAGGGAGGTCGAGTTTCCTCCTTTATATAGGCTTCTCAAGGTGGACGTGGCTCCTCAAATTAGGCAGTCTTGCCAACTGCCAGGTCAATGTTGTCTTGAAGGGTATTTTGACACTTCTAAGGACAAAAATAATTTTCTTTACAAGTTACAATGTGCTTGATGGGGTCTTCAACATATGGCAATGACTCTTTTGACTTCTTGACCTAGGACCAACCCTAGAAGCAGTTAATGGGTGCTTGACTTATAAAGTAAAAGACCTTGAGCATGAAACCCATGTTCCAAAAATAATAATAATAATTTTCTTTCATTTTACAATTTACAAGAATCAAAACTACATTTCATATTTATGAAAATTGAACCTAGTTATACATTTTTCAACAACTCCATGAAACTTGAAGGTTGGATTCCTTCGAGTTGTTGACTCTTTCTAAGCTTGCTAACTCCCTCTAAAGCTTGTCTCCCTTTAATGCTAGATTGCAAGGCTTCTTAGTCGTTAAGGCCTTTGCTTGACCTTCACTTCAAGTTTCTCACTCGGGTCTCCAATGGCTATCTTAGTTGTTTGAACTTTAAACATCTCAGTTGTGCCTTTTGGTAGAGCTTGAAGAAGACTTGCCCCTTCTAATCTATAGGCCTTCTCCTTGTTGTCAGTGTTGTTGGTCCTTGCTCAACCTTAGGAGCCTCTTGCATATCCTCCTCTACCCATGTTGGGTCTATGTCTCACTAGGCCTGTTGATCTTGGCCTTTAGGGCCCATACATGCAATGCGCCATACTTAGCTAACTCTCTTGGCACGGTTCTTCAATAGGTCCTATGGCTTCCTCTTAGAGTCGTCACCTGTGCAAATCTTAGATCCAATTGCCCTTCCCAGAGATGGGTCTTTGATACCATGTTAGATTTCTAGGCACTAGACAAATTGCGCACACACACACACCAATTTGGTAATAGTGTTAAACTAGCTTTACTTAGCTAATTAACTAAAACACACTAATGCCAAATGTGCCTAATTAGAAGCAAATTTAACACAACGAAACTCATAAAACCAATAATTAAACTCATGCATGATAAAGATATTGCCCACAAGTTTTGTGTAATCAACAATTCTTTGTGAATTATTCTCGGAACCTACTTGCATTCCCTTATTGGGATAATGGTCCTCGAGGAAATTACATATGCAACAATTACCTTGGATCTAATCCAACAGATCAAGCCCTAAATCTGTCCTCGATCTAAATGGTGTAGATGTCCTTTGTTGTGTTTTACTCTTTCTCTAGACTTGACACAATTAAGTCTTCCACTCACAACAAACTTGCAATATTACTCATGCAAATCTCTTGCTTACTTGAGAGAGTCTTTTTCAATGTGTCACACTCCCAAAAGTAGTGGACAAGGTGTTGGTCCCTTGTTCTCCAAGTAATAAACATGTGGTGCTCCCAACTGGATGTGGGGGCACACAAACGTCTTCATGGGTCTCCAAACAGATCAAAGATGCCTGGAAACCATCTACAAGGGCTAGGATGATGATATAAGTGATGCCACATCATCATATAGATCCTAGACCATTTGCCAAGTGTATGGTGCAATTGTCGAGTTGGATGGGCATGGTGAACCAGGGGCATCTTCTTTGTCCAATAGGTGAAGCACGAGCAATCTCTGAATGACTTTAAGGATCCAAGGAATGCTGTCTATTACTGTGGAGGCCCATGGCTCTCTACACACACCCTACATGTGCCAATGTAGCCCTCTAGAGGGTTAGGATGCCATATAGGGAGACCAAACCCAAAATGGAGACCATTTGTAATTTTGCATAAGGTCCAATGCGTCCCCTTGCCCTCCAGTAAACCAAGTCAGTAAAGAAATCAAGTAAAAGAGCTTACGAACCATGGAAAATAAGTGGGCACTTCATAATGGCATGCTCTTCCACAGTGGGCTTTGGCATGTGCAAATGTCTCCAAGCTCAAGGGGGTGGGTTAACCAAGAACCCTATTAGGTGGTTTATTAGGTGGCTTTTTGCTTCTAAAGGGGGTGATATGGCCATGGTACATCCTTCAAATGGTGGTGGCATGTGATAAAGTGATGGAATAGGGTAGGTGATGAAGGGGAAAACCTGGGTCACATGCCATGGTTCAAGGGTAGCTAATGAAAGGGAAGCCCATACTTGGGTAAATGATGTGTAGGAGGGAGCAATTGTGGTACATGAGTTACCTCGACTTTGATTTTCCACCCTTTTTCATATGCCTTTTCCCTTTTATGATTTTTCCTTGGTTAATTGCTCGAGGCTCAAGGGAATGAAAGCATGATGTGTAAAGTATACCAGTGGATACCCCTTTTAAGGTGGGGTAGTTCATTGCCCACTAGGGTTTGGGACAATCATGGGTTCCTGAATAATAAAGGAGGCTCATCTAGGGCCTATAGGAAACAGGGTGATGGCCATGGAAAGGGGTAGAGCTCATGTATTGGCTTTTGCCCACGTACTAAATGTGTTTGCCCAACCATCTTTTGCATTTTGTGGTACAATTTCTTGTGGAATGTGGCCAATTATTCTTTTTCTTTTCTTTTCTTTTGCATTAACCTACGGGCATCGTTCCAGGCCCGACCCAAGGTGTGGGCAAAGGCGATGGGGTGGTTGACTCTTTGTGGACCTAGTGGAGGAATGTGGACTCAGGTGGGAGGAGTGATTAATAGGATTATAATGAGCAGAAGTGGGGTGATATATGTGGATTGGGGAGCGGGGGCCACACAACCAAATTCGGGGTTTCCCATGTAGTACCATCCCAAAAGCCCAAAGGCCAGTGAAAGAGATCCCACGGGACTAGGGTCCAAGCTTACAATTGAAAAGAGACCTAGGGGACAAGAGCACAGACTTAGCTTACTCTTTCCACCAAATCCCCCCATTAATCCATGCCCAAGAGTTTCCATGATAAGCAAATTAAAATACTCAATCACCAAAAGACAAGGCATACCTTTAGGTTTGGGAGGCCCACCTTCAAACATACGATCATGACAGATGGGTGAGGGACGACATGGCTGGCTTAGGTAGCGGAGAAGTGGCACAATGAGCTAGTTGGTGGCTGCAAGGGGCTGCTGGTTGAGGACCATCATGGATAAATTTTTTCTCCTAGGGATATCACCCACAAAATGGTGGGTAACAAATAATTTGGTAATGCTAGCCATGTGATTCTCGTACCTCCATCTAGATATGAATCATGACGTTTAGAGGTGCAGGCAACCAAGTACACAACTATTTTGTGCTTTTTATATGTCTCACAAATAGTTTCACATTTGGAAGCTAAAGGGACAACAAGAATGTGTCTCGATGTAGGTTATTATTTCCTCGTGGTAGATTTTTTGGCTGAACTGTTGAGGTTGTTTTAGGGGAACATTTGTTTACCTTGTGTCTAGTAACAATGTTGTTTTGAATTACCAGAGTTGAGTTCAGATCAAATGATATGTCCTTAGGCCTTGATTGAGCCCCAGTTGGTTCCAAATAGTCCAATGGCATGTTGGAATTGTGTGAGTGAAGGCCACCACATGTTATTTAATCAGTCAAGACAGGGATTAATGGTGATGAGCATACTGCCAAACAGAAAAGGCATACACTTCAAGCTCCCTCTTATCCTACCTTAGAAAACCATTTCACAGTAATTGTATTGTGGTTGGGAGCTTTTCCTTAACATATATAAAGCTTTTGTTGCTGTACATTTTTGGTTCAGTTTGTTTGTATGAAAATGTCTGCATTATATCTGTCTTGATGTAAATCATTCACATAAACAATTCTCCCTAATAGCACATGCTTTACTTGTTTTATAAACCTTGTTGTCTAGTCACGTTGAAATATGATTTGCTTTGAGATGCAATTTTTGTCTTTTAAACCTAGTTTTCTGATCAAATTGAAAGATGAGTTGCTTTGGTATGCTGTTTGGGTTATACTTATTTCCGTTTGTTTGTATGAGTAATCCTTGTTCCCGTTGAAAATATTTCAATATTCTGCTGAAGCGTCAAGTTGCTTTCAATCAAGTGAATTGCCACTTAGTAATGAAGGTTGGAAATGATTGTCAGAGAGAAGAGAACATTTTCGTTTTACAATGAACATATAAAAAACACAAATTCTGGATTAGAGTCAAGATCCTACCTCTTTGGCCTTCAATCCCAAGCTCCAATCTCCTTGCAAGCTCTTCAAGCTCCCAAACAATCCTCCCAATCTTCCTCAACTCAAGCTCCAATTCCAAAAGCCCTCTCTTGCTCTCTCAAAATACAAATGGTGAATTATGGGAGGGGAGGGGAGGAGGGCTTTTTATTTCTTCTGGCCCTTCCCCTCCCTCCCTTTCTCGCCATGCGCCCACCCAATTTGTCCAAGGGGAACGATTTTTTTGAAGGCGGGAGCGATTGGGAACTCCCGGCTTAAAAAAATTGCTCCTGGAGCAACAGCTCCCTTGGTCGCTCCTGAAAAAGTGTTTTTTTTTGGTTCGACTGGAGTGCACTTTGGGAGTGGGTTTGAGGGGGCGGGGGGGGGGTGTGTTCCCCTGCAACCCTGGTTGAGCGGGGGTTCCCCTGCAACCCTGGTTGAGCTTGTAACTAGTATATTGTTTTCACAATCTATAATGGGGTTGAGCCTTGTTGTATGGCCTTGAGCCTGAAGGATATCTTACCCTTGGCTACAGGTTGGGGGTGGGGTGCTTGGTTACATGGAAAAAAATGTAAAAAAACTGAGAGAAGACTTAGAATTCTAGTTAGGTCCTTCACCTGTAAAAAAATGTTTTTGGAGTGCCATATATGGATTTAAAAAAAACAAGTTTCAGCCTTAATTTTCCTTAACAGTTTGAATTTGTAATGCTGTATGTATTCCTGTACAACAATCCTTTGTATTTGTTTTGGCATGAAATAATCCTTGTTGAATATCTCGACTGCTTTTTGGTACAGGCCAGAAAGGTTATACAAGATTTTTTTGAGCTATGTCCAAATGCGGAGGCTGCAACGATGGTTGATATAAATGAAATAAAGAAAGTCATCTGCACTCTAGGTCTACAAAATCAGCGCTCTGAAAAGATTCAAAAGCTTTCTAAGCAGTATCTTAGAGATGACTGGACACATGTTGAGGACCTGCATGGAATTGGCAAGTATGAGATCTCACTAAATATTCTATTTTCAACTCCTTTATCTGTTGCTATCTTGAGGTGTTGTCTTGGGAGCATTATGATACCATCCAAAATGATCTTGTTGCACAGGTATGCTTCAGATGCATATGCCATTTTCTGCACAGGCAAATGGAAGGATGTAGTACCAAAGGACCATAAGCTGGTTCCATATTGGGAAGACCTTTGGAAATCTGAAAAGACTGGAAATGGTTGTAAAGATAAAAGCATGGACCCTGAGTCATCTTGATTTGTTTGTTTCTGTTTTCATGATCCATACAATGGTAAAGGAATATTTTGCATTTCATTTTTTTCCAAGAAATTTTGAACCAATGACTGTTTAGGAGGAAAACATTTTCTTAACCCTTAGGCCCACTAAAGAATTTGTAGTACATATTGTATGAAAACAGATCTTGTTGGATTTAACCTGACTGTTTAGGAAGAAAATATTTTCTTAACCATTAGGCCCACTAAACAATTTGTAGTACATATTGTATGAAAACAGTCGATCTTGTTGGATTTCACCAGTTATTATCTATTGATTGGTTCTTCCTAGGATAAAATGACGTTACATTGAAATAGTTTACTGCTACCATTTGGCTGACGAAGGCTATGGCGTATTATTAGTATTTATATATTTGCTTGTTTAACGTGTAATACGTTTTGCAGAAGGCTGAAGTTCTTGTTTACATGTGATCCATTCATATCCTTGTCTTCAGAGTATATCGTTCAAGGTATTCAAAGGATCAAACGATTGGGATGTGTATCTTGAGAATCATAAACTGGAGGATTTTTGTCCAATCTTGATTTTGCTGAGGGTCTTCAATTGGAGTAGCCTTTAGCTTCAATGCCATAGGCAGCTTCCATTGCCTCTTGAGTACACTAGACCGCTGAAGATCAGATGAGGCACACTTCCTTTTTCCAGTGTCCTAATATTTCGAAAGTTGTGTTTCCTAAACATGTACGTGATTTGAAAAGTTCGTTGCCCTGTTTCAGTTGACGTAGGTGCATATGCATTCGATCTTAATTTGTTTGCTTTAAACAATAAACCATGCAACCTTTCCATATATCTTTGCTGGCTTTCCAAAGACTGAACAGTCAACCAAGTTCAAGCAACCTTGTCAATGTTAGCTACCAATGACGTAAAATGCAACGAAATCAGAGAAAATGGTCTCAGTAACCTCGAAAGCCTCCTTGCCTAAACTTAAACAGTTGCTCTCTATCAATCAACAACTGAAATCTCATATAGTGCTGGCTTAATTGGCATTTTAACCATGTAATTTCGTTTAAAAGATACAATGTCAAAATCTGATGCAGAAATCTGACTTGAAATCTGTGGTACTATTGTAACTAACATAATACCAGAGTTCGAATGTTCACCCATTAAAGTTGGATGCTATGTTGCCCTCGAAGGAATTTGGAACTATTGTAACTAATATAATACCAGATTTTGTATGTTCACCCATTAAAGCTGGATGCTATGTTGCACCCGAAGGAATTTGGAACTGTACGAAGTGCTTTTTTAAACTGGTAATATCAAAACCCCCTTTCTATGGTACTCAAGTTAATTCGACACATACATTGATGTAAATATTTGCTCAGAAGATTTTATATTCGATAGTCTTTCAATTAGTAAGACCAACTAACACGGCGAAACGCGACCAACTAACACGGCGAAACGCCTGACATATCTATCCTAAATATTTGCTCATAAAAGATTTTATATTCCATAGTCTTCCAATTAGTAAGACCAACTAACACAACGAAGCACCTAACATATCTATCCTATGAAGTTGTTTGCTATGTTGCCCTCGAAGGAATTTAGAATGGTATAAATTGATCGACAAGGAGCAAGCTATCACAAGTAAGAAGTAATTGCGAGTATAACTAATTGTGGGTAGGATGGCTATGTTGGAATTATGATTGCTGTTAGACCAAAACCTGCAAGCATTAGTCCCCACTACGATTACCAAAGTTAGGATCCACGAGAGGCAGTTAGTTGAGGTTGCAGAACACATTTGGAGCGTTGCACCCAATGTCCAACAGTGTCCTATAGTGTGAGTTGGGTGAGTTTCGAACTCGAGACTTATCACTCTGATAACACTTGTTGGAATCTCAATTTTCGTTAGAACAAAACTCGTAATGATTAGTCTTTGCTACAATCGCTAGAGTTATGATCCATGAGAGGCAGTGAATCCATGTTGCAAAACACATGGGGAGCAATGAGCCCAATGTCCAATAGGACGACATTGTGTGGTAACCATTGATTTGATTGACTAATACTTTTATTTTTAGAAGGAAAATTATACTATTTATATTGTTTAAAATATTTTATTTTCATGTGAAATTAATTTTGTTTGACAATAACATGCTTGTCATAACAACATGGATTTTCATTTTGTTGATTCATTAGGACTTTTTGTCTGACATCTATTTTGCTTTGGATCTCTGCGAAGTGTTGAGTAATCTCCATTTATCAATGTGTATGAGAATGATGTTAGTCAATTCGTATTATTATTGCAAACAAATGAATCTTTTGAAGATGGATGAAGTTATTTTATGCAATTTTCAGTAGATTCTAATAACAAACTATGGATTTATGTGATATGCTCATATGCATATTCATTTAGATTTCTAGTGTTTTGTTTGTTTTGAAATTTAATTTAAATTTGGCTCTATTCTTTATATAAATTTCTAGTTTTTTAATTCAAAACAACATAGTTTATCAAACCCCTATGAGGGTTTTGTTCGTCTAGTGTTATGCTAGGCTTCAATTAAGGCTTATTTCAAAAAAATGATTTTGAGCTCATCTTATTAAATGTCTTATGTGTTATATCACTTTCTAATAAATATAGTGGCGATGACGTCGATTGCCTTAATTTTGGGCAACAAGTTGACTTCAGTCAACAACAATTTGACTATGTTTTTGGGGCTATTGAAGGGTTGTTTCTTCAAGCTGTTTGAGGGCTAGTTGACTAGAAATTGACCAAGCACATTGGAAGTCAATTTCAACTCGTTTGACCAAGTTTGACTTTGTTGATCTAGGGTTTGTTGATTGCAGAATTCTGATTTTGTATTATTTCTCTCTGGTGCACTGTTGAAGATAAAAGAAGATTTGCTCAAAGGGTTTCCTCGAACAACCTCAAACGACTCACCCAAACGAGTTTACATGGGTGCCCTCGATCGACCCGCACGAATGACCTGCGCGAACGACTCGCCCGAACAAGTTTACATGGACGCCCTCGAACAACCCTCATGAATGACCCGCCCAAACGAGTTTACACGGACACCCTCAAATGACCCGCACGAACAACCCGCCCGAACAAGTTTACATGAACACCCTCAAAGGACTCGCCCGAATGAGTTTACATTAGGCGCCCTCAAATGACCTGCCCGAACGAGTTTACATGAGTGCCCTCAAATGACCCGCCCGAACGAGTTTACACAGACACCCTGAAATGCCCTGTTCGAACGCGTTTACACATATGTCCTCAAACGACTCGCCAGAACGAGTTTACACGAGTGCCCTCTAACGACTTGCCCGAACGAGTTTACATGGGCCCCCTCACGACCGAAACGAAGGCACAAGGGAGAGTCAGGAAAATGAGCCGCACGAACGAGCACAAAGCCCACCCTGGGTCACAACTTAGCATTTTTGATACAGGCACGAGTGCCCAGGCGCGTCCTCACTGAACGACACAACCGAACGAGTTTACATAGGCGCCCTCAAACGACCCGCTCGAACGATTTTACATGGCAAACGACTCGCCCGAATGAGTTTACATGGCCACCCTCAAATGACCCACACGAACGAGTTTACATGGCAAACAACTCGCTCGAACGAGTTTACATGGAAAACGACCCACCCGAACGATTTTACATGGCAAACGACCCTCCTGAACGAGTTTACACGGGGGCCCTCAAACAACCCGCTCGAATGATTTTACATGGCAAACAACTCGCCTGTACGAGTTTACATGGGCACCCTCAAATGACCCACTTGAATGAGTTTACACGACAAATGACTTGCCCGAACGAGTTTACATAGGCAAACGACTTGCCCGAACGAGTTTACATAGGCAAACGACTTGCCCGAACGAGTTTACACAACAAACAACCCACCCGAACGATTTTACACAGGAAAACGGCCCGCTTGAACGAGTTTACATGGCAAACGACGCGCTTGAACAAGTTTACATGGCAAACGACTCACGCGAACAAGTTTACATGGGCTCCGACACAACCGAAATGAAGGCACAAGGGAGAGTCAGGAAAATGGGCCGCACGAACGTGCACAAAGCCCACCCCTAGTCACAACTTAGCATTTTTGATACGGGCATGTGTGCCCTGGGTGCCCTCACACAACCTGACTCGACCCGACCCGACCTAACCTGACCCGCCCAAACGAAATTTGGGGTTTCTGTGGGTGCACTACCCGAACGAAGGCACGGGGGAGCGTAGGGCAAACAGGGCTCATGAACGTGCAGAAGACACACGGGTGGTCACGACTTAGCATTTTTGGCACGATCACGTGTGCTCGGTCACCACACACAGCACGACATGACATGACCAGCCCTGGGTGAGGCGACCTGACTCGCCCGAACGAAATTTGGGGTTTCCATTGGTGCACGACTTGAACAAAGTCACAAGGGAGCATAGGGTAAACGGGCCGCACGAATGGGCAGAGGACACACGGGGGGTCACGACATAGCATATTTGGCACGGACACGTGTGCTTGAGCACCCACACACGACACGACATGACCCGACTTGCCCGAACGGGTTTGCACGGGCACCCACACACGACACGAACCGACCCGCCTGAATGAAATTTGGGGTTTCCATGGGTGCACGACCCGAACGAAGGCACGAGGGAGCGTCGGGCAAACGTGCTGCATGAATGTGCATAAGACACACGGGCGGTCACGACTTAGCATTTTTGGCATGGACACGTGCGCCTGGGCACCCACACATGGCACGACCCATGCCATCACCTTCTTTATATTAGTTATCATGTGTGTGGCCATGGGTTTGCAGTTTTCCATCCAAAATCTCTTTAGGATCTCAACTACATATTTACCTTGCCCAAGGAACATCACACCTAGTTTTCACCAAACCACCAAACCCAAGAAGTAATGCATCATGCTATTGTTCTTCATCTCGAACTCAAATACCATATTTTCTTTGCACCTTGTAATGAGTTTCGCTACACTTGTAAGGAACAAATGTCCATATAGCACCAAAATAAGCAGATCGGTCCTGATGAATATATAATATAAGTTAGGATTTGCTTCACTTTTGGTGAAGCCCATACTTAACAAATGTCCATTAATTGTGGAATACAATGCTCTTGGTTTATGCTTAAGTTCATACAAGGCTTTCTTAAGCCCTTAAACATGGGCCTCCTTCCCATTTACCTTGAAGCCTTGAGGTTTCTCTATGTACACTTCTTCATTGATCCCATTAAGGAAAGTTGTATTTACATCCTTTTTATGTATCCTCCATCCCGTCATTGCAGTTATAAACATAATTGTCGAATGGAAGAGTACCTGAAAATTGGAGCAAATGTCTCTTCATAGTCAACTTGATGTGGCCACAAACTTCGCCTTTAACTTGTCGATGCTACCATTTATAACATGCTTGGTTTTGTAGAGCGACTTAGATGTTACTACTAACTTCCCCTTCGGTTTTGGCATTATGTCCCAAACATCTTTGTTCATAATGGAGGTGTACTCCACCATGGCATCTTTCCATCCCTGTTGGTTTGATGCCTCTTGAAAATTGGATGACTTGGATCAATGATGTTGCTCATCAAAGCCATGTTACAAGGAAATTTCTTCGGATGCTTGTTCTCCCTAAATGTGCTCCTTTGTTGTCATCTTGAACAGGTACTTGCTGGTGTATTTGGTGGCTTTGGATCAAACTTCTAAGTTTCCCACTCCTCCTCTATCACCGAAATGGGATCACATGATTTCCTGGATGCCAAGTCTTCCTCAAAAGTCTCATTGTAACCCACAAATAAACCCTTCTTGCTAGAGGGCTTTAACTTGGTCCTACTTTCTCTAGGTACATGGATCTAGACTGGATAACCAATGATGGGAAATGATTAAACTTTAGCTTCTCAATAGTGAATGCCTCCTTTGGTGACTTATCCCCCATGATCTTAAGAGGACACATGATCTAGATGTAGATTGTTGTGTTGTATGGTTATGCCAAAGAAACATTGACAAGTCCTGGTCATGAATCATGGCCTTAGTAGCGCTTATGACGGATGAATTCTTTCACTCTACAACCCCATTTTGTCACGGGTTGTATAAACATTGAATTAGTCAGTTCCTTCATAATTCCTACCTCCTTGTAGAAACCCTTGAACTTAGTCACCCCCATTATTCGATCTCAAAACCTTAATCTTATTCCCTATCTAGTTCTCAACAAGAGCTTTGAACTCTTGAAAACTACTAAAGACGACCGATCACTACTTAGCGTTTTTGGCACGACCACGTGTGCCTGGGCACCCACACATAACACGACTGAACCCGACTGGCCCTGGGCGAGCCAACCCAACCCGCCCGAATGAAATTTGGGGTTTCCATTGGTGCTCAACCTGAACGAAGGCACTAGGGAGCGTCGGGCAAATGGGCCACACGAACGTGCAAAGTACACAGGGGGGTCGGGACTTAGCATTTTTGACATGGCCATGTGTGCCTGAGCACCCACACACGGCACGAAACGACCCTGCCCGCCTGAATGGGTTTGCACGGGCACCCACACACAACATGACTCGACCCGCCCGAACGAAATTTGGGGTTTCCATGGGTGCACACCCTGAATGAAGGCACGAGGGAGCGTCGGGCAAACGAGCCTCACAAATGTGCACAAGACACATGGGCGGTCACGACTTAGCATTTTCGGCACAGCCACGTGTGCCCAGGCACCCACACACGACATGACCCTGCCCGCCAGAACAAAATTTGTGGTTTGAATGAGCACACGACCCGAACGAAGGCACGAGGGTAGGAATATCTTTGACTCTAATACATACATATACTTGGTGTAACATGCCCTTAAGGTCTTCAACATTTTCTTTTGATTGTTTGACTCACCTATAACACTTTAACATGTGCTAGGCCTATTTCAATGACGCCCTCGCCCTCGCCTGACCCGCCCGAGCTGCCGGATCTAAATTTTGCCCCTGGGCAAACTCGAGCCATCACCTCCTCCATCTTCTCACTGGATGGCCTACTACTTGTCAATAGGGGCACTGGCCCTCTGCGCGACAGTCCGGTGATGAAATAGACTTCAGATACGTCTAGTTCCAGTACTTGGTCTCGTATACGAAACACTTGATCACGTTCATCCCAAGGTTGATTAAGTATCGTAAGAGCTCTAGTTGAGCTCGTAGATAGGACAGGAGGAAGTATTTCTTTAGCCCGCAATTTCTAAGGGCTTCCATACAGTCTTCATCTGCTATGGCCAATACGTCTACCTGGTCATGCTCTCTTTCCTTACATTGGAGTACCATTTTTGCGTGTTTTCTTGCAATCACAAGGTCAAAAGCATCAATTAGATCTTTGGAAAACTTTAAAATGATTTGGAATTGCTTTAAAATCATTAAATGTTGAAACAAGGGTGCGCTCGGCCGTTGGCGCGACTGTTTCTAAAACAGTCACGCCCATGGGCGCGAGCCTTTGGAGAAAAAGGGCCCATTGGCGCGGGTCCGTGCCTGAAACCCGCTCCAATGGGCGCAACCCTATTTTTTACAATTCCCTCCACAGAGGTCGATAAAACAAGCTAAAGCAATTAAAAAATGGACAAAAATGGAGTAGGAGAGGAGGCCTCTTACCTCGAACTGATGGCGCTTCGAATGGTCGCACGGATTCGCCGCAATCGTCGCTTGAAGATCACACACCAAAGCACTATGGTCACTCTCCAATGAGGTAAAAGTGAAAAGTAATTTTTGTTTTTACCATTTTCACATGTTTATAGCTTTTTTAACCCTAAATAGGTTTTAAAAGTCCTTTTTATGGATATTTTAATATATATTTGTGTCGAAAATGGATTTTACACTCGTTTTTGTGCATCGATAGGTGTTTGTGCGACCTAGGCGATGAAACGAGTTGTATTTTATACATTTTCGGACTCGGTAAATACACGAAAATGTCACTATGGAGTCATTTTTCTGCGCTTTTTTGAGTCTCTAAATGTGAAAAGAATACCGAGTTATTCCTCTCGACTCGTTAAACGTAAATGAGAGGCGGTCGTCTTTAAACCCTTTTCTGACCGTGTAAAGACGAAAAGATCATCGGGCCCTTGTCGTTTCAGGTTCGTTAACGGTTACGAAGCGACGTGGTTTCGATCGCTTTTTATTTATTTATTTATATTTATTTATTTATTTTTTATTTTTCAGGTCGAAATCACTAATCTTGAAAAGCACTCCTCGATTGTAATGATCGGGTGGTTCTTTCGAGCATTGTTTTATACTTTTTCGGGCTCGAGAGACACAACTTAACGAAAAAGGACATCCCTGGAGTTTAATTTTCTGCTGTCTTTTCAAACTCTCTAAACATGAAAAGACGCTGAGTTCTTCCTTTGTCAGACTCGTTAAAACTTAATGACATCGGATTCCGTCGAAATGACGCCTTACAAGCATATGCTATCCCCGTCAAGCTTGATAAAAATAACTGGGGTACTCGCCAGAAATGGTAGGGAAAATGGAACCAGAATTATTGTCGCGTCGGCAGTATGTCGCTCTTGAACATGGCACTTTTCTGCATTCATGTCTGGGTGGGGACATCTCATCTCATTTTTCACTTGCCTCCGTGGGTTTGGGTGATCTTGTTCGACCTCTCATCTGCTCATTGCCTTGTCACCATTACCTCTGATCATTTGATGTCAAACACTGCCAAGTCCACTGTTGTGCTGCCAATATGTTCAAGAGAAGTTGACCTCTACAGACTGCTCAACCTCCCTCTGATAACTCACATAATTCTGATTCACAAAACATCTTATCCTTCTCTGTCTCGTGTCGATGACCTTCGATCAAGGTCACTTCCTGTCGACTTCAGCTCATTATCCAGGAAGTTGACCTAGAGACTCCTTTCAGGTGCCTTGGAGCTTGCATGCCTCAATGGCAGGTTCTTTGTGTTCGACGCGAGGTTTTCATCATTGACCTCCGATCGAATGATTCTACGGGTGTTCAACACCGGCTCATTGATTGGCACACTGTAGATTGTACCTATAGTACCTTGAGGACCATTCTCTTCATTGGTGGTACCTCTCGTGTCTGTTAACAGTGTTCATCATTGACAAGTAATCAGACGATGTTCCTGCATGTTCGACTTCGACTACCATATTCGCATGCTTGAACTTGTACTTTGTTCGGGTCGAGATGGAGCGCAAGACCCTGGATTTTGTCTGTTGAGATCCAGGTTATGATTTTGTGGATTATGATGATCATTACATGACTCCTTCACTGGATGGCTGCGACCATGCCTGAGTCTGTTTATCGATCCTTACTGGATGGCTGCGTCCATACCTTGGATCTAGTTTTTTATGCACTCTGCTATGGATGGTTGCACCCATACCAAATTTCACACCTCTCTCGGGCCTCATGCTTTTTG
>APFE031749096.1:118292-123724 GCA_000404065.3 Pinus taeda
GGGCTGTCAGCCTCTCAGGCGCCCCCTTCCAAGGGACTTGGCCTAGGTCCGCCGTTGAGGACGCTTCTACAGACTACAATTCAGGCGATGCTGCCGCCCGATTTTCATGCTAGGCTCTTCCCGGTTCGCTCGCCGCTACTAGGGGAATCCTTGTAAGTTTCTTTTCCTCCGCTTAATTATATGCTTAAACTCAGCGGGTGTTCTCGCCTGAGCTGAGGTCGCAAAGTTGGAGCTAAATCCGCCCTACTCGATGGGAGGGCAAGAGAGAGCAAAGCAAGTTTGAGCGATGCCGCACAAAGCCCGCATTAGCTAACGCCCACTGCCCATCCAAGGGGACAAGATCACCGCTCGCCGACGCATGCCACGAAACATCGCTTGAGGTATTTCAGCCAACCGCACTGCGTTGGGCACGGATGATCATCTCCGCTTCTCCCTGGCATATTGCAGGGAGCGCGTTTGAATGGGATGCAACGCCTAGACAGATGTGCCCTCGACTGAGGCCTCAGGTGCAAATTGCGTTCAAAAACTCGATGATTCACGGGATTCTGCAATTCACACTAAGTATCGCATTTCGCTACGTTCTTCATCGTAACAAGAGCCGAGATATTCGTTGCCGAGAGTCGTTTCCACATATTACCGAAAAATCGGCCACAACACTGAATCGGGGCACCCCCCACAACAAATGCAAGGCCAAGGGCCAAAGGGAGGAAAAACGCATGAGAGAAAGAGAAGCAAAGGTGCCTACCCCCCTCAAAGGAGGAGGCTCGAACGGAGAACAATCTCCCCGAGCCCCACGCCCTCGCAAAATGGGGGGAAATGCATGGAACAACAATCGAGAAGGACTAGGGTGGCCACCCCTGGAGCTCGCACTGCTTTTAGTCCTTCCCGAACACTAGTCCACAACAATTCCCCCTTTTCTCCGTAAAGCTAGGGAACGAAAGGAAGAAGGGAAGAAAACAAGGTGAAAGAACTAGATATCAAACGTGGCTACCGGCTCACAAGGGGAGGGCTCAAACAAAGCACAAGCCTCCCAAGCCCTGTGCCTTCGCAAAAAGGGGGGGAATTGAAGGGGACGACGATCGAGGAGGACTAGGGTGGCCACCCCGGGAGCTCGCACTGCGTTTCGTCCTTCCCGAACACCAATCCACAACAATGCCACCTTTTCTCCGTAAAGCTAGGGGCTAGAAGGAAGAAAGGAAGAAAACAACATGAAAGAAAGGGACATCAACCATGGTTACCGACTCACAAGGGGAGGCTTCAAACAGAGAACGAACTTTTCCTCAACCCCGTGCCTGCGCAGAAAGGGGGGAACTGCAGGGGACGACAATCGAGAAGGACTAGGGTGGCCACCCTGGGAACTCGCACTGCGTTTCGTCCTTCCCCAACACCAATCCAAAACAATCCCACCTTTTCTCCGTAAAGCTAGGGCCGAAAGGAAGAAGGGAAGAAAACAACATGAAAGGAGGAGAGATATCAAACGTGTCTACCGGCTCGCAAGGGGAGGCTCAAACAGAGAACAAGCTTCCCCAACCTCGTGCCTTCGCAAAAAGGGGGGAACTGCAGGGGACGACGATCAAGAAGGACTAGGGTGGCCACTTGTGAACTCGCACTGCGTTTTGTCCTTCCTGAACACCAATCCACAACAATCCCACCTTTTCTCCGTAAAGCTAGGGGCCAAAAGCAAGAAGGGAAGAAAAAAACATGAAGGTAAGAGATATCAAACGTGGCTACCAGCTCACAAGGGGAGGCTCAAACAGAGAACAAGTTTCCCAACCCCCGCGCCATCGTAGAAAGGGGGCAACTCCAGGGGACGACGATCGAGAAGGACTAGGGTGGCCACCCCGAGAACACGCACTGCTTTTCGTCCTTCCCGAACTTCAATCCAAAACAATCCCACCTCTCCTCCACAAAGCTTAGGGGCAAGAGGAAGAAGGGAAGAAAACAACACCAAAGAAACAAAGATCCCATGAAAAGAGGGAAGCTCAACAGCACGCCAAGTAGATGTCCGCTAACCAGAAAGAAATCGAACAAGGCACACCCAATCAAAAAGCATCCCCCCTCTCCACACCCTCCCACCTACATCTACGGCACAACACCCTTTCTAGCTTTACAACATAACAAACAGCAATCAACCAACCAAGCAAATAAATCACAACCTAAACTTGACCACTAGAAAAGACAAGGGCCACGATGAGACCAGTGTCTGGAGCATGTTACTGAAATGCAAACAACCCCCCAACCCGACACAAGGCTTCAAACAACAAATAGACTACTAATAACAAACCCACCCCGCTGTTGCACCCCTCCTTGTACAAAACACCGAACAACCCTTCCAGCGAGAAAGTCAACGGGGGTCAAGAATCAAACTCCAAAGAGGAGTTGTCACGGACGGACACTCAACGCCGGAGAAAGCCGCGGGCCACAAATACATCGATGGTGCAAGGCCACTAAAGGGAGGGACGCCCACAAAGCGCACACCATGAAACAAAGAAATGACCGAGTCGCACAAAAAACCCACAATCCAAAGGGAGGAACAAAGACACAACCCGCTACTTATTTTTCCCTTAGAAGGGGAGTGGCTCACGAGAGGACGAGGAATTCCCTCGACGATAGAGGCACGAGATAAGATTGCCACCCTCTTGCCCACTAGCTGGGAAAATTGCGATCTTGATGGAGCTCAGACCGAGGGAGGGGTTTTTAATTACCTGGACACCCAACCCTTCCGCGAGGGCATGTCAAGGCACGACCGGGAGGGACTAGGGTGGCCAACCCAACGGGTTGAACCGCTCTTCATCCATCCCATACTGACCCCATCCCGAAAATTTCCCCTCACGGAAGGTTTGAGCTACTAGGCGTGCGCGCAACCGCTCCCTCGACCCAACCACCAGCAAAAAAGCTCACCCAACCAACACATCAAAATCACTGCCGACTTTTGGAGAGTACCAACTATGGAAGCCCGCACCCTAGGCCCATTCCTTTCGATGAACAAAAGACCGAGCACCGTCGCTACGATTGAGTCTGAATTTATCCATCATATTTTCAGAGAACCTCAACCGCAACAACCATGCCCGGTCGAACAGATCATCGGAAGGGCTCCCAAGAAACAAGCTTTCGAACCCCCACGCAGAAACACATCGGGGGAAATAAAAACAAAGGATGGGTGGGACAAGCACAAGCATGGCTTGCAAGCTCACACGAAAAAACAAGCGCTACCTCAAGACAAGCAACCAACAATGTTCTCGCCAAACACCAAGCCCGCTCCCCTAGAGACACAATACACAGTCCCACATTGCAATCGAAACCCAACCAACCGGAACCAAAAAAGAAAACCCTTGCTACCAATGATCCTACCGCAGGTTCACCTACGGTAACCTTGTTACGACTTCTCCTTCCTCTAAATGATAAGGTTCAATGAACTCCTCACGACGTCGACGGCGGCGAACCACCATCGTCGACGCAATCCGAACACTTCACCGGATCATTCAATCGGTAGGAGCGACGGGCGGTGTGTACAAAGGGCAGGGACGTAGTCAACACGAGTTGATGACACGCGCTTACTAGGAATTCCTCGTTGAAGACCAATAATTGCAATGGTCTATCCCCATCACGATGCAATTTGAAAAGATTTCCCGATCCTCTCGAACCAGGAAGAAAAGCTCGTTGGCTGCATCAGTGTAGCGCGCGTGCGGCCCAGAACATCTAAGGGCATCACAGACCTGTTATTGCCTCAAACTTCCATGGCCTAAACGGCCATAGTCCCTCTAAGAAGCTGGCCGCGAAGGGGAACCTCCGCGTAGCTAGTTAGCAGGCTGAGGTCTCGTTCGTTATCGGAATTAACCAGACAAATCGCTCCACCAACTAAGAACGGCCATGCACCACCACCCATAGAATCAAGAAAGAGCTCTCAATCTGTCAATCCTTACTATGTCTGGACCTGGTAAGTTTCCCCGTGTTGAGTCAAATTAAGCCGCAGGCTCCACTCCTGGTGGTGCCCTTCCGTCAATTCCTTTAAGTTTCAGCCTTGCGACCATACTCCCCCCGGAACCCAAACACTCTGATTTCTCAGAAGGTGCTGGTGGAGTCCTTAGAGCAACATCCGCTGATCCCTGGTCGGCATCGTTTATGGTTGAGACTAGGACGGTATCTGATCGTCTTCGAGCCCGCAACTTTCGTTCTTGATTAATGAAAACATCCTTGGCAAATGCTTTCGCAGTGGTCCGTCTTTCATAAATCCAAGAATTTCACCTCTGACAATGAAATACGAATGCCCCCGACAGTCCCTATTAATCATTACTCCGGTCCCGAAGGCCAACACAATAGGACCAGACTCCTATCACGTTATTCCATGCTAATGTATTTAGAGCATAAGCTTGCTTTGAGCACTCTAATTTTTTCATAGTAACAGCGCCGGAGCCGCGACCCAGCCAATTAAGGCTAGGAGCACGCCGTCGACAAAAGGGACGGAAGGGCAGGTGCACACCGAGTAGGCGGACCGACCTTTACGACCCAAGATCCAACTACGAGCTTTTTAACTGCAAGAACTTAAATATACGCTATTGGAGCTGGAATTACCGCGACTGCTGGCACCAGACTTGCCCTCCAATGGATCCCCGTTAAGGGATTTAGATTCTACTCATTCCAATTACCAGACTTGATGAGCCCAATATTGTTATTTATTTTCACTACCTCCCCATGTCAGGATTGGGTAATTTGCGCGCTTGCTGCCTTCCTTGGATGTGGTAGCCGTTTATGAGGCTCCCTCTCCGGAATCGAACCCTAATTCTCCGTCACTCGTCACCACCATGGTAGGCCTCTATCCTACCATCAAAAGTTGATAGGGCAGAAGTTTGAATGAAGCATCACCAACACAAGGGTTGTGCGATCTGTTGAGTTATCATGATTCACCGTGTTAGACTCCGTCTCATGTCAGAGATTGATTCTTCTTCAAAACCCTGTTTTGAAGAAGAAATCATAATGTATTGTTTTAAATTATGTAATTTATGCTCCAGCTCTTCAAAAGGCAGCAGAAACTTCAAGCCCGTATCCCTGCACAAGCGCAATTCAACATCATCAACAACTCCCTCTTAGCTAGGGACTTGTCCATTCATCAACAACGTCTCCTTCGCGGGTCCTTCAGCCGCTTGATCTCCTTCATTCCTTCGATGTCATGAAGTCTTTGTTTGAACTTCTTCTTGGCAGGGTACCGGCCATCTATCACTTTCCCTCCCGGCTTGTCATGTCATTGCTCCCTTCGTGGAAAGTGGCCTTCTTCATATATATCAGGTCCTTTTTGTCATCTAGCTACTCCTTTGTCATCTTGTCTATCCTTCATAATACTTATCACATGGATGCTTAGTTGTACTCGCTTGTTCCCGTACTTTGATTTAGTGCCCCTTCATGACTTCATCGTGGTATTGCTTCAACACCAAATT